>DWQW01002257.1:0-27895 GCA_018249695.1 Heliconius erato demophoon
AAGAAATTCAAAAAAAATCTTTTTGCTTTCTATTAGTCTTTTTAAGTGTCCCTCTATCCATTTCAGTCAAAATTACTAAATGTACAGACAAAATATTTTTACTGTCTTATTATATATAGAGATAATTATAAGGTCATCGTGGCGCAGTAGGAGAAAGTCTGATTTCAAACACGACAGTTGCGGCGTTGAACTCCATTCGGGGAATTAATTATTTTATTTATCCACTCTGATAGACGAAGCGCGGAGATAGGTTCCACTAATCAACACGCGGCTCTTGAAAATTAGGCGAATGGAGAGTGTATAGAAAATAAAGATTCTCAAGGTTCAGAAGCACTTCATACATTCGCTCATTTAATACAGGAACTAATTTGTACATCTATTTATATTATAAACGGACAAATACAATATTGTCCGCGCAACTTCATTAATACGAGAGCCACAGACGAGACTAGATGTGTTGGTAGTTCGTTCATTGAGGGCGGGTACGAGTCTGAAATACACGCTTAAAGAAAAACAGCTTACAGTGTCTACAGTTCATATTTTTCCCAATCTCTATTCCAACCTGTATCACCTGTTTCCCCGGGCCATTGGCAGGCGACGTACTTTTGTCACTTAGTTTAAAGTATCTTAAACGAGACCAGACGTAGAGCATAACTCTTGTAATACGAACGACTGTAAACGCGTGCTTCGATTTCCACTCGAGGAAATGAAATATTTTATGTTATTTTTTTCCGGTTTTGGTTTTGAAATAAAGCATGGCCTCCAGAATTCAACGGAAAGTGGGACACAGAATGTCTTAACACTGTCTGCCCTGTTACATGCGGCATATAGTGTGAAGCTGAGAAAAAAAGATAAACGAAGGAATTAAGTAAAAGAGTTAAATATCAAATCTATTTGCTTATTTAATTAAATTAAAACTTAATTTGTCATATTTCAACTTAAACTACAAAAATGTTATCTATTACACAATATAATTCAACTTAAATACAATAAAACACAAAAACCACAGCACTTACACCTAATACAGCAAGAGCAAGGCCATTCGAACTTCTATGAAAATTTAACATCCACAGCGGCGTTCACTTTCATTTGCAGCAATATCACTGTCGGGCCTCCGTTTATTCATTTGTTTATATCTTTATTCTTGTATCGTAAAAATTCAATCTGAAAATTGCTGAGCCTCGTGCAGTAAAAGCTGCGGAACGGTCGCAATCACCAAGGAGATGCGAATAAAAAATGTATATGCGTCTTAAAAATATAATTTTTGAGTTGTATTAGGTTTTTTTACTTGTTGTTTTACATTTATTCGAATAATTATTAGGTATATAGTCTATTTTTTAAGAATAGTATTGCTTTTAGCAGTATTCCAAAGTCATATTTGTTTTTGTAAAATTATGTTGTAATGTTTAGTGAAATTTCTCGATTAATCTAAGTAATTCATATATTTTTTACATTTACTAATGTTCCACATTTTATGGGATATAAAAATATGGTTATTTCATTATTTCCGGTTCATATCTTTTGAGGCCGGTCGTGGCGCAGCGGCACGAAGTGTGACTGCAAAACCGACTGGTTGTAGGTTCGATCCCCATTCGAGGAGATGAAATATTTACTTAAATTTATATTTCCATTTCTTGGCTCTGGTGTCGAGGTTAAGCGCGGCGTTGAGTTCTGCCACTCAACACGCAATGCCTCCAGAATTCGGCAAAAAGTAGGGAACGGAGTGTATTAACACTAGGTTCCCTCTGCCTACCCTGCTGTGTGCGGGATACAGCGTGAAGCTGATTTGATTATATCTTTTATATTCTTGTAAAATGATATATACCTATTATAAAAATATAATATTCTTTTCAAATCACTTTATTTCTGAAGATTCGTCGTTAAAGGATTAAGCTGTTAGTTAGTTGTCTTTGCTTACACCACAAGAGGCACTTTAATATAATAATACTAAGTTTCAAGTCTAAAATTTTAACTTGGCCCCAAAAGAGTTTACAAAGTTAAACAAAACGCGTATACGATTCCAATAGAATTCGAATTTCACATTTATCACGAAATCGCATACTCTTACCCCTATATTCCAACAGAGTGAAAACCAAGCCATCTCATAGAACAAATGCTGGGTGACTTTCTTGTTTGTTTTGTGCCGTTTCTGGTTAAAGGACTGATTGAACGCTAGTGCTTTTTTGTGTATAAATTTCAATTTTTATTGTATGGATTTATTAATAGCGATATAATATGTTTTTTGTTTTATTTATTTAGTATGGGAGAAGATATTGTTGAGTTCAAAAAAGTTTTTTTTTTTCATACTAATATGGAAATAATTGATAATTGTGGGGCAGTAGGACAGCGTACTAATGGAAACGCAATGGTTGTAGGTTTGATCCTCACTCGGGGAGTACGGGAAATGGAAAAAATGTGAAACTAGGAATTAAAAATATACATATGGAGATATATAGGGGAAAAATGTTGGTATAATTGACATAATCATGGCTCAATAGTCTGGCTGATAATATGTTATAGTTTTATCAGCTTCACACTGTATCCCGCACACAGCAGGGTAGGCAGAGGGAACCTAGTGTTAAGACTCTCCATTTCCCACTTTCCGCCGAATTCTGGAGGTATTGTGTGGGGAGTGGCGGAGCTCAACGACACCAGACCGAAAAAATGAAAATATAAATAAATATGTTATAGTTGTGGGTAAAAATACAGTTTTAAAATATGATCATATTTAAAATATTTTCTCAGTTATGCCATTTAAATCAATCATTAAAAAAAAATAAATGTAAAAATATTGTATTTTACTAGCAAATAAGTAATGAAAATGTTGGCAATCAATGAAATCAATGAACTATCGTGTAACGATGCAGTAAAATATTATAACGTTTTTTAATGATTTTTTATGGCTGGTTAAAACCTTTAAGGTTGTTATTGCTTTTTTTTAAAACTTACACTGCCTTTAAAATTCGACGGAAAGTGGAGAATATAATTATTTTAATGAGAATGGAATGCCTTAATATTCGGTTCCTAGGATCCCACTGCCTACTGCGCTATATCCGGGATACAGCTACGCGGCGACCTTACGAAGCTACGACGGCTTCAATTAAACAATGTACAAGCATTGTATGCAAAGAGTTTAGAAATACAAAAACTGAATCATAGAATAATCATCAATCTTCCCTTTGGTTTACATTTAAAAATGTGACAGACGGACAAAAATGTAAGAAATCAATAGATTCCTTAAGTATTACCGTCGTGTGGTATTTTATTACTCGAACACATCTCACTCGATAAGTATTATAGGTTGGACCCTATCGCAAATATCGTGGACCGTAATAAAACTGGATGGGCAGCCGCGACTATTGTCTTTTATCTCCCTAGTCTTGGAAGAAGTAAGTGCTTGTCTGTCAAAATATTTTATTTTAATTTTCTTTTTATATTATAACCACCATGGCGCAGGCGCACAAGAGTGTAACTGTAACGTGAAGGTCGTAGATTCGATCTCCATTCGAGACAAATAATAATTATTTATTAATATTTTAATTTCTTTGCTCTGGCACCAAGGCAAGATTTGAGTTTCGCCACACAACATACAATGCCTCGAAAATTTCGGCGGAAAGTTGGAAACGACTACGGCTAGTAATTATTATTAAAAAGTAATTTGATATTGAAATTTAATATCAAATTACTTTTTAATAATAATATATTATTAAAAAGTAATTTATTTTGTAATTAATAATAATACCAGACCACAGGTTTCATTACAAACCAGAGAGCAATGCCAGGAGGTAAAAGAAGAGTGTACCATTCATTGATAAATTAAATATCTAACAACCTTTATGCTGTATAACATACTATAATCGGAGGAAACTTGGGAACCTAGTGTTACGAAACTTCATTCGTGCCGAATTCTGCAGGTATTGCGTGTTGTGGTGGAACTCAAGGCCAAGGTTTGCCTCCTTACGAGAGCGAGAAAATGGAAACATTAAATATTTCATGTCGTCGAGTGATAATCGAACTCCCAACCCGTTGTCGCGTTGACACAGGCTTGTGCTCCTGCGCTACGACTGACCTTGTGAGTTCATACACAGGTACACAGGTCAGTCATATCAATATCTAACACGAGAAGTTTTTTTTTTTCAATTTGTATTATACCAGTAGTTATAGAGCTTAGTGCGTACAAACAAACAAACAAATAAACAAACTCTTTAGCTTTATAAAATTAGTATATCCTATGTACATAACTAATACTTTTTTTCTATGTACATAAGAAAAAAACAAAAAAAAGAACATTTTCCAAATCAATAACATAAATAAAATACACGACCAAGAGCTACATAACCAGCAATTGGTTCCTTGATTGTTCCAACGCGCGTCTCCATGTTTGGTTAGCAAACGAACTGGAACTGAACTGATACACAATTACGCGAGATCGGAAACGACCCTGAAACGTGGATTGGAGCTGGCCCTTTTCGACAACTCTTTTTGTGTATTTCTTATTATTTATATAGACTGTTGTTGCCCAGTGGGATTGTGGCTGGCAGTTCTATATCCACTTGGGGAAATGACAAAATTTAAAATATTTTCATTGATCTGATCTGGTAATTCTCAAAATTGTGTGGAAAGTGGAGAACAGATTCTTTCAGTGTATCCTGTTATAAGAGGGAAAGAATATTAACTAGCAATAACGTAGCGTAGTGGTTGTGAATGTAATTTCGTTCATGATAAAACGTAGTGGATGTGATTTTTAAGGTTTTTTGTAAAGTTTCGCTTTGTACATAATCATATCTGTATTTTGAATTTCACGCTCCGTTCATCATCTTCCACAAAACTCTGGAAAAATTATTGAACGGCGAAACTCAACCGCGCGCTTTCTCTCTATACCAGAGCGGAAAAATGGAAATTTTAAATATTTTATTTCATTGAATCAGAATCGAACCCACAATCTGTCGTCCCCCTTTGTGCCCCTGCGCCATGACTCGCTTATCTATGGTCTTCTTAAATAAAGCTACCACGCAACTTGCAAAAAGTGGAAAACGGAATGTTATACCAACAAAAAACTACACAAGAATTCAAAAATACATGAAATTTAAAAAGTAATTAAAATCTATTTACTTATATTATTTATATTTTTTAATATATTAAATCCTCTTTATTTACAGATACCTACCTTAGACCTACCTTTATACTTAACAACTTTCAATACAACGAATAAACTCAGTCACGTACCTATGTTTCACAAATTTTATTTCTCACACACCCTTCTCTGTATATTTCAATATTCAGTTAACATATATTGAAAATAAGAAAAGTATCGACAAGAAAAGAACTCCGATACCTTTGGACACGTGACCTGATCCTAAATGGCCGGTAAACACGTCACGCTAACCTAATCTACTGGCCCATTGTGACAGAAGGGATACCCTGCGCCCTTCAAAAGCGACGTAATCGATGTTTTGTAAGTGGAAGTTCACTTTAAAGGTAAATAGAAATAACTGTACTTTTTTAATTATAGAAATGTGATATATTTTAGCCTAGTAATAGCACAGGGGCACAGGTTTCGACTGTAAATGCGACAGGTTGTGGCTTTGATTCCTACGTTGTCTTTTTTTGTTTATTTTTTCACGTTGTACGGAAAGAAAAAAATCTTTTCAAGAATGTATACCTAAATATTTATTGTACTGTTCTTTCTTGTGCTTAACACTTCGTTGCAATATTTTAAATATGTACATCATACAACAGACATGAGTGCTGGGTGTTGGAAGCTAACTTGCTATATCATTTACATTTTTATACTTTTAATTTTATTAAAACGGCAAATAACGGAATTTGTACTCATATATTAATAATATACGAATGAAGATTAAATATTATTTAATGTAAGTATTAATTGATTAATTATATGCTGTTTATGTATTTTTAATAATAATTTTAGTTTATTTAATAATTTAGTATTATAAATTGAATTACCATTACTTAATCGTTAATTAACATCTAAGAGTGGAAATACCAAATATCTATATAATCAAAATAAAAAAAAACACAATGATTATATATAATGATATGTACCTACATACAAACATACAGCAACGCTCATATAAATAAAAAAATAAATTTATATCCAGATAATTTATCCTAACGATATCAAATGCCTACAATACTTTCTAAATGGCTTCATTTAGCTTCGGTGTAGGCAAAAATCTCATTTCCAAGCAGCGCTGATAAAAAGCACGCCTCGGCTGACTCCATTTAACATCCCATATAGGATGGGAGGGCGAGGTTAATGTATTGTTAGGAAGTTCACACGTCTGGTCTGGTCTAGCTTTGAACGTTATCAAAGTTGTGAAATATACAATTGAAGATTAGTATTCAGTTTCCGCAGGGTTCATGGAAGGAACCTAATGTTAATACACTCCGTTTTTCACTTTTCACTCAATTTTTTTATACATTGCGTGTGGTTTTTACCCATTAACATCACATATTTCGAAGGAATTAGGAGGGCGAGGTATTGTTAGAGAGTTCACAAGTCAAGTCTCATCTGGTCTAGCTTGGAACGTTGTGAAAGTTGTGTAATTTCAATTGGAGATGAGTGTTCCGTTTCTGTGATTAATAGTTTGTATTATTACTACTACAAATATATCGTAATTTTCTTCCAAAATATCATTGGATAACTTAAACATGAATTTCGGTCATATTAGCTAGAAAAACATTTTATTCATCTCTTTACAGCTTTACGCTATATCCTGCATACATATAGCTAAATAGATATTGAAAGTAGAACTAACACAATCCTCAATTTCCGTCCAATTTTTGAGATAATAGGTGTTGAGTGGAACTTGACGTCGTA
The DNA here is from genome assembly GCA_018249695.1 of Heliconius erato demophoon. NCBI lineage: Eukaryota > Metazoa > Arthropoda > Insecta > Lepidoptera > Nymphalidae > Heliconius > Heliconius erato. The sequence goes on from DWQW01002257.1 coordinate 6,845, forward strand.
CTTTATCTTCTTACCAGAACAAAGAAACAAAAATAATCAATTCCCCCGAATGGGAATCGAACCTAAAAATAAGCTGCTTGAAGCCTCTGTTATATTTCATACACTTTTTAAAACTTTAGTTTATGAAAAGTATACTTAACAAAATCTTATATACTACTCATGTTGAAAATAATCCCAAGCAATATCGTAAAGCGCTGAGACGATATCATGTTTCAAACACTTAAATGCGAAAAATTTTACCAAAATATTGCAATGTTGGAAGTTGGAAAATATATTTTTGTAAGAAGTCCTACTTTTGTAATTTTTAGTTATCAACCATTACCAATTGTTTTCGAAGTGTTATGCCTGAACAGAGTGTCTTGTCCTCCTCTTTCGCCTACTTTGAAGAGAGTGAGGAAAAAATAAAAAAGCGCGATGAAAAATAAATAAATTATATATAATTTATATTTTTTAAAGTTAGTAATATTAAAAGTTACTTGTTTTTATATATTATTGCCTACTGTAGAGTCTATACTCCAGAGGTCAAGAGGTCTATACTGTAGAGTATATAATACTCTACAGTATAGACCTCTAAGATGACAAAGCAATAATATAAGTAAGCATAATATATAATGTAATTTGGCACTATCTGAATTATAATAATCTAGCTGTCTTGTGTATTTAGTTACACGGTAACGTGATCAAACACTGTTTAATGATATATTGTAATACAGGTCACACGACTTGACCCTGGCAGCAGCTATGGGTTGTAAATCTATACTACTATTTAATAGTGGCGCAGGATCATAAACGTACGTCTGTAAACTCGACCGGTTGTGGGTTCGATTGTCGCTGGAAGTAATTAAATGGTTAATATTTTCATTTTCCTCGTTCTGGTAACGAGGTAAAACGCGATGTTGAGTTCCGCCACTCAATTCATCATGCTTTGAGAATTCGGCGAATAGAGGAACAAAAGTGTCTTTATGGGAACGAAATGTTAACACTATGGTCTCAGGTTCTCTCTGCATATCCTGCCATGTACAGGATACATGGCCTCGCTCACAGTCAGGCCTCAGTGCTTTCATTTTATCCACATAATATAAAATAACTTAATAATATAATATAATAAGATATACCAATATATTTAATAAGCGTAATTCGTACAAAATATGTTAGCTGCGTATGTTGACTGTATGAGTAGTAGGCGGAGGAATGTGTAACCGCCGCCGGGGGCGGGCAAATATTTGATTAGCCCCGCGGTCGCATGTGAACCCGCTAAATTGTATTAGCTAATAGCTTGCCTTTTATTTTTCATCTAATAATGTAATTTTGTTATGGAGCTTTTAATTTTTTAATTTTATATTGGTAGAGTTGGTTGGTCATTTGTGATTATGTGTTTGGAATATAAGTTCGTTATACACACGTTGTTTTCTCCAATTGCGATTTTCTCAATTTTATTTCTCCATCCATTATTATTATTATTATTCTTATTATTTAATGGTCGGAACTGTTGGCGCTTTTTTGCTATAAGCTTAGACTTTGGCTGGTATTTCTATATTATGTTATATGTACGTTGTAAACGATGTATATATGTAGGTACATTTTAAGCTTAAAATCATATAGATCACCAACGATTATCCTTATTTTATAGCTTCTCGCTGTACCCCGTACCCCGCACATAGCAAGCTTGACAGAGGGAATATAGGAATCTAGTGCTAACCCTTGGATGTATGGATTTATTTACAAAGTATGTATCTCATTGCAGATAAAGACACTCCGTTCACATTTAGACAATTCCGTTCCCAACTTTCCACTGAATTCTTGAGCAATTGCATTCTACTTCATTTATATCCATTTATATTATTACATCCATTTATATATTAGCTGGATCTGCACTCAAGATATTAGGCCGAAAAGAGAACTGTCATTAAATGTTTTGACATTAATCCTAAACGGAAGCCGAAAAAAATATTCAGATATTGCTTAATTATTAACTTATCCTTAAAACATCAATATAAATCAACATTAAATAAATAGAAATGAATAGAAAATAGAGGGTGTCAGGTCAAATGCGACCCTCTCATATAATACCCAGTACAATATACTGGACTAACGCTAAACTGCTATGAGTATTGCAAGTCGGTCCGGCATTTGGAGATGGCGTCGTACATACAAATGTTGGAAAAAAGTGCTATGAAAAATGAGGTGAATGGATACGGTATACGAGTGGTAAATGTCAATATTGAAAATATATTTATATTTGAGAAAGAAAATGTTTCAGTGCAAGTCAGACTTGCCCTTCGAGACTCCGGTACTAATTTAAGCTTTTTTTTCTGTGCTTCAAGTGGCCGTATACTTGGATATTTGATATTAGCATGCTACCTCAACAAAGGAATACTATAAAGGTCCCGTTTGAAGTACGAAACTTTAAAAAAATAATGTTACATCTTTTTGGCACGGTACAGTTTATTTTTAACAATCGTTATGGATTCAAAATCCATTAGGATTAAAGATTTTTATAACTTAATGGTTTTCTTATTACTAGGTAGGTTTAAGGACCTAGAGACGATCATTTAATTAATGGTTCAACAAATCAATTTTATTTTATGTGCAAAAACACTGTATGTTTTTGGAAAATTTTCATGTTTTGAATAGTATACTAATTCCACTAAAACATAAAAATGCAATAAGAGCCAAATATTTTTTTTTCCTCATCTAGAATCGAGATCTCTACGGTCTATGGGAATAATGTTCTATGTTTACTCAGAATGTAATTAAAATTCAATCAAAATTTCATTTGACTTCTCCCAACATCACAACATTTTCGAGACATTGCATGTTGAGGGGCGGAAATTAACGCCACAACTTGTATTGTTACGTTAGTTTAAATATAATATTAAAGCTAGAAAAAGAAAACAATTAATTCCAACGATTGGGAACAAACCTACTTCCTTCGTCTGTTCCACTACGCCACTACACTACAGTCTCGAACGTATGTAAGAATTTTTCATTGATTTAATATAATATACCATATCCAATAAAACTACCCCAATGTTCACAGAGTCTTAACTTAGCTACTTTATTTGTGGAAGGTGAGTCCCGAGTCTCGTTGAAAGAGATAGTTCCGTGTTTGTCAGGCACGACACGTCTCGCGACTTTTTAACTTTACTTTCGTCCCGGTTTCTAGTGATTATCTAACTTATCAAGTTTTCAACGATATAGAGCCACTCTTGAATATTTATGTTTTTATAGTAATTTGTGAAATAGGTAAAGAGAATTGGATGTTTGATTTTGATATCATTTATCGTAGCGTAGCCGTAGCATTTCTGAGTCCTTATTAGGAATAAAGGGTCAAGCTTGAAAAAATCTATTATTCCTCCTTTCTTGCCGTGTGATCCCGGCCTAGAATAGGATCATCCTGGTACTGGTGATGTCGTAAGAGGCGACTAAAGTACGTGTGGTAGAGTCACGTCACCAGCAATGGCAACACGCAGACTCGACCAGATCATTACCACCCCCGGCATTTAAAACCGGCGTGAAGTAATGGCTTTATGCCACTGTGTTTCGCATCAGGTAATGCCGGGCTCCGGCTCCCCATTCACCTTGTCGGCCGGCAACGCTTCTGTAGCTCCTCTGGTGTAACACGGGGTCGTGGGCGGCGGTAATCACTTACCATCAGGTGACCCGAACGCTCGTTTGCCTTGTCTTTTCCATAAAAAAAAACCTTTCAAGCATAGTAATTACTAGTTGTTTACGAGACGTGAAGTTAAGCATGTTTCAATTGTGATAAAATAGTATCTATTAATAAAAATGTAAATTGTTTACATTAAATTATTATTATTATGGAAGTGGGAAACCTCTGTCTATCCTGCTGTGTGCGGGATACAGTGTGAAGTTGATATTTTAAAATTTATTATTATAAATGTTTCTACGTTACATATTATGCGCAATAAAATTAAGAAAAAATGTTATTAACTTTTTTGTTTTTAGAGACTCATGCTTAAAGAGTAAACGGGACTCAATTAATAAGATCCGTCCGTCTATCACCAGGATGTATCTTATGAACCATGATAGTCTTTAGTTCAAATTTTCACAGATTATGTATTTCAAAACAACGGCGGCGAAACTGCATATTGAATAAATTTATATATAATATAATATTAAGGAACACTCTACAAGCTTTACAGCCCAAAACGATGATCGAGACCACAAGGACAGTACAGGTACTGATTGACGTATTATGATTTAGATACGTATATTACGGCTAAGCTATAAATGAAACAAAATGACTAATCCTTTTACAGGCAATATAAAGACGGCGTACGAGTAAGGTTAGGAGCTCTATAGTTTTACTATCGTAGGGTGCCATTTTCAGATTGGTTATTTATGAGCCTGGGGCACTTCATAAATAAATCCATACACGATGCCGGACTTAGGTTATGGGAGTAGTAAACTAGGAAATGCGAATAAATACGGGGAATGCGTCAATGTAATTGCTTTAAAGTTTTCCAGATTTAGTAGATCTAGTTCTAGGTGTTTAGAGAAATTATACAAAGTGAGGCAATGTTAGAAAAAGTACTATAAAAACATTTTTCTAATCTCTATCTAACAATTTCTCTAATTTCAATGCAATTTGGTCGTAATTGTGATTTAACTTACTAACAGTATACCTCTTAATTGGTGGAACGATAACGTAATATACTTTTTTTATTTAAACTTGCAAAATTAATAAAAAAAACACAAACGTTCAATAAATCTTTTGTCATTTTGAAAAGTGAAAATGTATGAAGTACGAATTTGTACTTCACAACGGCAAACTTTAATGTAAAAGGGATGACTTTGAAGTGTAAAAACACGTATTCGAAGCGTGAAATAATATTTATTTAGTGTAAGACCTACTTACTATATACTACGACAATCTATCTTATATATAAGCTATTATTACAGATTACGTAATAAAATCCTATGGCGATCATATAGCTCTAAGGCCATGTATACATGGAACAAAATTTCCGAAATACTGAATACCGTAATAAAAGACGCTGATATTAACATTCGAAGGGTAACTCGATCCTCGCCTCGAGCGGAGATCTATTGGTTTTATAAGCATATAGATATAGAGTGTCATATTGCTGGAATATTGTGAACGTCTTATGAAAAATATATGACGTATTTTATGGTAACGAAATATGACCAGTGGTCGTCAAATAAATGATAGCATTTGTATGATTGTTTATTCTACCCAAAATATATATATTTTCCCTTTTTTTATATAAATATATAAAATATAATATAAAGTCACAATATTCAAATTAAAATTTTAATTTCGAGGGAAATTAATTACTTTGACTGAAAATAACATAACTATATAAGTCTTTATTATCGAACGAATTTTTATATTTATTTTCAATTTCTTTCTCTGGTGGACAAAGCACAGCGTTGAGTTCCGCCACTTCACACACATCTTCTCGATTGTTGAGCGAAAAGGGAGGAACAGAGTGCCTTACCACTAAAAAGGTTAGGCTAGTTCCCTCTGCCCTTTTAAGCGGGATATAGTGTGAGACTGCAAAAAAAAATGAATTTGAATTTACAACTATAAGCATGTCTATTCCTTTTCAGCTTCACTGTATCTCGCACACAGCAGGGTAGGCAGAGGGAACCTAGTGTTAAGATACTCCGTTCCCCACTTTCTGCCGGGTTCTAGACGCATTGCGTGTTGACTGGCAGAATTCAACGCCACGCTTTGCCTCGGCACCAGAGCGAAGAAATGGAAATATAAATTTAATTAATCATCATTAATCATCTCCTGGAGTGGAGATCGAACCCACAACCAGTCGGTTTTACAGTCACACTTTGTGCCGCTGCGCCACGACTTGCCTCATTTTACATTTTAAGTGAATTTAAAACTTCTATCCATTCAGCATACACGTGTAGTACTGTAAACCGTCTAGAAAGCGGTCAATATTGACAGATTGCTCTTTTCTTCACAGTATAAAAGATTGGGAGCTACCTTGAAGTTCTGTTCAAACAGCTGACAAGTTGCACATTTAGAGTGTTCTATCTATTGTGAATTTAATAGTGGAGGGGATTAGAAGTTATCCATTTTTTTCCATGAAATTTATGAACAGCAAAAGAATATTTTTATGGCTTTTCTCTTTGTCTTTTGCTTCATCTTTATCTTCTCATATCATCTTCATTTTTTATGCCTAAATGGGCAAAAGTGTCTGTGTGTTTTTGTTCTTATATCTATGTTCTTAACTCTGTTTTTGATTCTTATCCCCAGCATGCTTCTATCCACTATACGTTGGCACTGCAGGTAACAGCTAGTATATAATAAAATATAAAGCAATTATATTGGAGTCCAGTTTTTATATGGCACGTTATAAGCGTCGTTTGATACTGGACGCGCCTTCTTTACGACTGGCTAATATCTCATTTTATAGTGGTTTTATTGACGTGCGTGGGTGAACTAAGGTTGTATGTATGAAACATATAAATTGATATTTTTATTGAAGGATATTTTTTTAATCTATATTTTATGATGAAATTAAATATTTATATTTCTACTGGAGAGTTTTTCAATATGCTCGTTACAGCAAGTAACGATCGAAAAAATTTTTTGAATCAACATTATCTTCTATATTTTCATTTCTTCGCTCTAGCATTGCGGCAAAGCGCGGTGCTGAGTTCCGCCACTCAACACGCAATGCTTCCAGAATTCAGGGAAAAGTGGAATGGGAGTGTCTTAATACTAGGCTTCCTCTATTTACCCCGTTACATGGGAAATACAACGTAAAGCTGGAAAAAAATACTTTCTAAATGTAGAAATATGACGTAGGTATAATCATGGATTTTAGAAAAAATATTCTAAATTTTTGTTAATAATAAGAATATATAGTTTTTAAACAAATCGAGTAAGTAATAAATATTTAGTAAATTTATAAATAGAAATTAGATTTTACCTAGAATTAGATTTTCAAGGCCGTCGTGGCTCACTCAACAAATCGTTAAGTTCTCCCACATTACACGCAATGTCTAGACAAGTCGCTGGAAAGTGGGAAACGCTGTGCCTTCTCTCTCAAACTCTTTTCTAACAAGATGACTTTTAAACACAATTTACAGGAGGCCAGTCGTGGCGCAGCGGCACAAAGTGCGACTGTAAAACCGACTGGTTGTGGGTTCGATCCCACTCGAGGAGATGAAATATTTACTTAAATTTATATTTCCATTTCTTCGCTCTGGTATCGAGGCAAAGCGCGGCGTGGAGTTCTGCCACTTAGCACGCAATGCCTCCAGAATTGGGCAGAAAGTGGGGAACGGAATGTCTTAACACTAGGTTCCTTCTACCTATCCTGTAGTGTGCGGGATACAGCGTGAAGCTGAAATGAAAAAATACAGGAACTAAACCTAAGAAAATAAAATTTAAACGGTCCAGTTGTTTATCACAACCGTAACTATTGGTCTAGTACCTATAAAAGTTCTTGGCTAGATTGCTTCTCTCCTATAGTAAGATAGTTTGTGGAGAATAACAAAAAGAATATGTAATTTTGGTGTGGTTTTTTGGTGAGGACAGTCGTCGCGCAGTGGCACAAGCTTAATGTAAACGCGACACTTTGTGAGTTCGATTCCCATTCGAGATAATGATATATAAAATATGTTGATTTCGTTGGATGAAGAATTGCAGACCCATACTTATATTACTTCCTAACAATTTTATACTAAATTTTTAGTGTTAATTTTACGCTAAGACTACTGAAATAGACTTGATAAAAGTTTACTATAATATAACGTATAGATAATAATAAGACATAGGCTACAATTTATGTAGAGATTTTATATAATTTGACTTTATAGTATATATACCTACATATAACAATAAGTACAAGCAAGAAAGCCACACATGAGTCGCTAGTTTATATATATTTTTTTGCTAAATATAAGAAGCTACATTCACATATGAATAATTATGAATGTAAAGACAAGTAGACTAATTCTATATCTACATAGAATACATGCTTAAAACGTCATCATGAGCTTTGAAAGCTCAAAATAAGTGTAAAAATATACCTATTCGTTGAAAGCCCACAAAGGCGTCTGCGGTCAGCCTTTATAAAGTGGACTTTTATATCGGACCCCGCGAAACACGACCTCTCCGAGTAAAGTATATAAACGTAGATCTGAATTGAGGCTGGATGTGCCTCAAATATATTTAGCAGAGATTCTTACTTAATATTATAATTTTGTTTTTTCAGACTATGGGAGCTATCGTTTTTGTGCTCAGCGGTGGGGCTTAGCTCGTAATATACGGAAGTGTAGTAGTAAAATAGTCTTTAAATGCCCAGATTTACTTTATTTATTTCTGTTATAATTAATAAAATATCACCCACCAGACGTTGGTAAAATTCATTAAATTAAGCCGCAAAGGAAAAAAAGGACGAAAAAAACAGAAGACAGTGATTGTTGTCGCACCTCATCCTACACTAGCGCAAGGCTAGCTAACTAGCTAACTAACTCCAAATTCATAACGTGATGTATATAAAAGAAGAGAGTGACAAGGTGGGAGATGTATTACTATGTTCGATAGGACATGAGCTGCTTACTGTGGGAGAAGATTCTTATGTATTATTTACCAATAGTAAATGTTGAAAATCTATACCGAATTATGAGGCCAGTCGTTGCGCAGCGGCACGAGGTGTGACTGTAAAACCGACTGGTTGTGGGTTCGATCCCCATTCGAGGAGATGAAATATTTACTTAAATTTATATTTCCATTTCTTACCTCTGGTGTCGACGTTAAGAGCGGCGTTGAGTTATGCCACTTAACACACAATATCTTCAGAATTCGGCAGAAAATGGGGAACAGAGTGTCTTAACACTAGGCTATTCTTACCCTGCCGTGTGCGGGATACAGCGTGAAGCTGATTTAATTTAATTTCTATACTGAACTATAAACACAATAGGATTTTTTGATTGTAGATACAATGTTCTTATCAATTCAGCATCAAATATTATTTCTCTTGCCGAAGTAACTAAATTTCTATGAATATCTAATATAGTTGTAAAAATAAATTGTTCTTTTTTTAAGTATTATTTGCTCACCCTATTCACATTCTGCTATTTTATTATGTTATATTTCTATTTGCACAAAATAAGAGAATGCAAGACATTATATGCAAGATATTAACTAAATGTCACTATATTCTGATCTATGGTGAAGGAACTCAAGACTTCTTGCATTATAATAAAAAACACCACTAAACTCACAAAGAGTCTGTTTGCTGCTGTTCTTGTACTATCAGGACCTAAACTAATAAAAATATTGAAAATAGTTCTATCCAGATATTATACATCATCGTTTCTTTCCCCCGGAGATTGAATAAGGCCGTAGTGGAGTCGACTCCGGATTTATGAGGATTCCTCCGCCAGCACTCCTCCCTGATTGCCAGTTTATTTCGTGTCGAACTGCGTGAGCTACGCGACGCGACGATACCACCCGGGATTAATGAACTGTTCTAAACTACTGTATAGGTTTTAGATGTTTTTATGCATTTTTAATATTGTAGTTTTTATATAATATTAATACTATGAAATTACAGACTCTATCATTACACTTCTGTACACTTTTAATCTTGTTATTATTTGTTTCATTATTTCTAATATTTGTTATTACTATCCTAAAAAGTACTTATCATAAGCAATTATTATCTTTTTCCTAACAGTATTTTTGTAAATTATTAGTAATTTGTTTAACTTATATGTATAAGAATAAATAAATCAGCTTCACGCTGTATCCCGCACACAGCAGGGTAGGCAGAGGGAACCTAGTGTTAAGACACTCCGTTCCCAACTTTCTGCCGAATTCTGGAGGCATTGCGTGTTGAGTGGCAGAACTCAACGCCGCGCTTAACCTCGACACCAGAGCGAAGAAATGGAAATATAAATTTAAGTAAATATTTCATCTCCTCGATTGGGGATCGAATCCACAACCAGTCGGTTTTACAGTCGCACCTCGTGCCGCTGCGCCACGACCGGCCTCAATATATGTATAAGATAGATATTATATTAAGAAAAAGATAAGTATTATATAAAAATAGTAGCACATCTTACGTGTAAGACAATTAAATATCGGTAGTTGAGAGTTCATATTTAAAATAGTAAAAATTGTTTAATATTTAACAAAGTTTTTTTACATATTAAAGATAGAAAATTTAATATAAAACATATGGCCAACAAAGTGATCTTATAAGGAATCCGTTTTTCCACTTTGAAATAGAGGAGATTTCCACAAACTATTAAATTACCATTTAAAAATCAGTAAAAAGGTAATTTAAAAACCTTAAAACTCAATACCCACCCATATTTTCCACATGACAGCATCAAAGGTGGTGGACAAACTCGGCGACAGTAAGTTTCCAGTTTTATTGGCTCCATAAAATAAAAGGCAGGTAAAACTCGGTACTTACACGCGGCTGTCGTTTATGGCACCTTAAAGGTTATGTCACATGCTGGGAATTAAGTAAAATGTATTGTTTTAGAGTTGGTGAAGAAAATGAATTGTGATATGAGTTCCGTCTTTGATTTCAGTAAAAAGTTCTGACTGAAGTTAGTAAGTGACTGAAAGGTAAACTAAATTTATGTTTGTTTGAATTTGTATTAGTAGCTATTTATGACAGGATAGGTAGAAAAATGTAGTATTGCCACATTCCGCTCTCCACTTTCCGTCCACTTTTCGAAATTTTGCACGTTGAGCGGAACTAAAACGATCTGGTCAGCCTCCGAAAGTCCCTGAATGAGGAATGAGTGGAGCGTTGTCATTTTGGCGAAAGCCTTTGATTTATGGTGCGAAAAACCTTGTACGGGTGTGTATTTGGCATATCAATAATATTGACTCAAATCTTTTGATGGAACTTCATTGAGGAGCCTCTCGCCGGGGCTACGGGTGCCAAGAGATGCTTCCGCGGACCCCATGGCGGGAACCAAATTTTATTTTATAATATTTTTATTGGTTTGTCTAATTATTTTATCACATAGAATATATAATTATAGTAGCTATACGTATAAAATAGTATTAAGTATTAATCATCTTATTTACTGTGGAAAATTATAGGTTAAACTATATAGTTTACTATGAAGGTAGATCACGAGACTACTCTGACTTATAATTGTTTTATTCCTTACTTCATATAAAACATGTATTGTACTAATCAAGTCTCAGCACATATATTATATTTTTTTAACTTAAAACATTTAATTGACCCACCAATTTCATGACGCTGTCGCTTGCCTACTAGTCGCTTTTAAAAGACAAATATTCTTGTTATTATTAAATAAAATGGAACTTTTAAAAATACATTTCTCTTACCTACAGGCTGTATTCCGCGTATAACAGGGCAGAGAGCTTTTTCTATTTTTTGTTCGAATTCGTGACATTGCGTGTCGAGTCACTCTACGCCGCATTTTGCCATACCAAAAGGGGGAAAATGGAAAAATATATTAAGTTTTACAAATAGTGGAGATTATATCACTCCTATCAGTACATTGTAAAAAGCGGGAGTTGCATATATAAAAGTAGTATTGCGCCGTTCTAAAGTCATCGCTGTACTAGAGTACATTATCTTATCTCGAAATACATTTAAGACGCTCTCATATGGGGAATATTTTTATGATCCTCAAAACTGTCGACGAAGGTTCGACCATTTTCTGGCAATGCCAAAAACTGGCGAACATTCAGAGTTATGTGTGATTGTGTGGAGCATTTTACGAGGGTGCAAGCGGAACGACCTTCCTCTATATTGATATTAGGATTTTTTGTAGATGGTGGGGCAGATGTGCTTGTTTGGCTTGAACATTTTTAAAGTTTTAACTTTGGAAAAATTAAAAAAAAAAACACTATACACTTATGTGTGTACAGAATGGTGCAAAGGTATAAAACAAACACACTGACATCTAATAAGTGCTCCATTTTTTTTATTTATACATACATTTATATGATCACGCCGTTAAAATAAAAAACTCCGTTCCCACTAGGACACTACCCTACTTACCTCTGAATTCCTGAGGTTTTGTGTGTTGGGCGGCGTAACTCAACGCCGCAATTGGCCCGACATTTTGCTATACTTCTTTCTATCATGCGAAAGTTATTTTTAGTTTTAATAGCAACATAGATTTTGGCAAAATCTTCACCAACATCAAACGTTTATGTTATCTATATACAGAATCATTCTTTGATGAAAACATGTCAACAAGAACAAAATAATTTCTAATATCTATAGTGAATAGTTTAATCTTCCCTGGTAGCGTCTAGTACCTACATGTTAATAAGCAGTGAAACATTTAGTGTTCAAATTCAATTCTGTTTTCGATCTCTTTTAGTTTGAGTGTTAAAAAGCAAATTGTAGTCCAGTATGAGTCAGCAACGAGTTTGTCCCTATAAAATCACACATCGGTCGAAGGGCGGATCCGTTACGCCCTCAGCAGGACAAATCTTAGGGTTTCCCTTTTGTCCCTCCGCTTGATATATCGCTTGAGGAAAAGTAATCATGTTGTCCTAGAGTTTTTTTTAGTTTTGTGAACCGGTTTATGAGTTTTGTTTAACACACTTGGGTTCTTGATATTGTGGAAAAGGTCAATGAAAAATAAGAATAATTGGTATTTATTATCATTACATTTTTTTTAACTTAACGCTGTCCAAAGACATCGCTTATTGACTGCTGGTGGAACTCAGCATCATGTTTTTTTCCGTTCTCCTTCGTTGTCAACAGATCGGAGATATGAAGATAATTTTAAGAAGGAAAGTCAAAGAGTCCGAGTTGACATCAAACCCAAAATCTTCACGCTTGTTGTCACGTATGGATCGCGTCAAAGATGATCTCATAAATTTTGCAATAAGACTTATGAAACATCTAATATTAGGTATCTATATACACACTAGGATTTGAACAGATTCTACTCTCTCTTTTCTAGTTACGATATCTTTACCAGCCATTCTGTACATGTCGTTTCACCGTAGTAAGATGTATAAATTTATTTCTTTGAATTTATCTGTCAGAAATTTTGAAGGATACTCTCAGCATTCTTCAAAATTTCCAAATATTCTTACGTTGTCAGTCATACAGTGTCAACGATAAATAATATAAATACACGAAACAGTAACGCTAGAACTTTTACATAACAGCCATTTCACCTAACAGTTCCCGATACGAGTATGTCGCTGTTTATATTTCGATTTACGATACACACTTGAACCTGTGCTTATTTCCACTTGCTCCAACATGTCTTCCAGCGGACGTCAAACTTTAAAAGCTGCATGTGTTTCAACTTTATTGAGAAATGGCTGCCCGAATTGATTCTGACGTATTCACACCCATTTTAAAATGTACTAAAATTTCTTAATGTCACCTCCGAGGAAATTTAAACTTTAAAGTAAGAAACACAAAGTTGAACTTACTTTAGACAATATTTTAAGGCTTTATCTAAAAAGACGTTGTTCATATTTATAAGTGCTCTTTTTGTGTGTAATGGATTTTTAAGTGAATAAACAAGAAGAAAAGTGGCAATAAACGGTAGTCTACAACATGATTACTAAAATGAAGGACTTATTTTTCATGGCTTTGTGTGATACCGAAATATGGAAGTGGAGGGTGGATGATGATTCTTTGAATGTTTTAAATTAATTGTTTGTATTGTATGTAATTTATTGGTATTTTTAACTTTTTAAACTTATAAGGGCTCCTTAAAACTAAAATTGGGTCGCAAGTCCCAAGTACTGCTCTGATATCCTCATAGTGACTCCATGAAATGCTAAGTAGTTTGTTCTCTTACTTGAAATTTCTTTTCATTACACATATTTAGGGTAATTAGATAATATAGCAACACACAACTTTTTTCTTTCTTTTTAAATCAATTACAAGTATTGCGTACATCGTAGAATTGAAATAAATATATTGAAATATAATACAGAGTATAAAACATATTACTTTTTACACAGTCAGTTTTAATTTATACATAAACTATATTCCATATGAAAAACACTTGAATCGATTCATATATTTTCAATTAATTATAGCGAAAACATTCGCATTTCGAATATTTTGTATGTTATATTGCCAACATTAATTTACACTTTACCGAGCATCCACTCTTGGTCATATTTTACAAAATAGAAGCAGGAATAATTTATGAGAAGTGACTTCCCAGTCGATAATATTGGAAAAAACAGTTTTGATCCTTAATGGAATTATATTTTTCATATATGCATAGTAATAGCGGTATTTCTTAGAAAATTTAGTTCTGCATATTATGTATTATATGTATTAATTACAATATTGAAATATATAAATAACACATATTAAATAAACTATAAAAAGTCGATTCCTAGAAGTCGGTAGTTGTTTTATAGTAACTTAGTGTTAGTTTATGCTATATCTCGCACAGACCAGAATAACCAGTAGGAATTTGGCGACTAGTGATATGAGACTCCGTTTCTATTAAGGCTCTTCCGTGTCGCATGACGCATTGCGTGTTCAATAGCGGAACTCAACGCCGCGTTTCGCATTGTCTTTCACCAGAGCGAGGAAATGAAAATATTAAATATTTCATTTCCTCGAGTGAGAATCGAACCCCCAAACAGTTGCACGCTGGTGCCTCTGTGCCATGGTTTTGCATTGCATTGAAAAAACATAGTCCGTCTTTTGGAGTCTCCGCTCATGTGGGATTTAAAGTGATGGTCGCACAACTACCATGCATTTTTATTTAAACTAAACGTGTATACAAATGCTCAATCTGAATAAATTTTAAATTCATAACATTTTTTTTAGCTACACGTTGTATTACGTATATAGCCTACTATGTGAGTGATGGTGGGTGTAGGCTGAGGGACCTGGGAACTTAATGTTAAGACACTCCATCCATTTCCATCAAGAAATAAGAGAAGTGAGAACGGCAAAGGCATTCCCCCACATAATCAATTGAAAGCATCAAAACTTATTTTCAGCTGTACATCGAACAGATACCTAAAGGAGGCGGTTCGCAACGAGATGAAAAATCACAGATGACTTTTTTTTATTACATGAGTCACCACTAGGGGAGAAACGGGTGCAATTAGCGAAACAAGTGACTGACTCTATAAGCTTCTAATGAAATATTTGTATTATTTTATTTCTCGTGTATGTAGATTTTTGTATGATTTATTCTATCTGTATTATTATATGAAACCAGTGAGTTTTTAAAATATCTTAAAAAGTACACTATCGAGATACAATTTGGAAATGCTTGATGAAACAAATGGTTCGATTTCTACGCAAGAATTTTCCGCCATTCCAAGCTAGAAATTGACTCGGTGAACTAAGAGACTGTGTGCTCTCTCATTACTTACATTCTAGTGTGTGTTGCTATAGGATAAATATATCACATAAATTATAAAACATCCACAAATCATATTACACTGTAAGAATGAAAAGCAAAAGAGAATGATTTTCATAAGCTTTAATTGTCAGTTTTAAACTAGTTAGGTCAATTTTATGTTAGAATGCAAAAATATTTTTAATATGGACATAAAAACGACAGAACATAAAACAATATACTGAAAAATATGTGAAACGTGTAGATAAGTTTATATAAAGATAAATAAAAAAGTTAGTTAGTTTTTCAAAATATTTTTTTCTTTTCTTTATGAACTCTTTATATGAGTATAAAATATTAAAAACGTCATAAACATAATTAAATTTTTAAATATAAAAAAACATTATAAAAAATTCCCTGTATTTAACAGGAAATGTACCGTAAAATCACAAAATTAATGTTATTGCGTCTCTTATTACTGGAAGACCAACCTATGTTATCTAAGAGTGCCTCATTTTTTACAGTGACTTTTCCTTCTCTGGAAAGCTTTCCTTTTCAAATGTCAGCGAATTGTAGCCGTTCGGTGATAAATGGTGTTTTGATGAGTATAAATTATATTGTGGAAGTAGTCTTTTTGTTTGTTTATATTTAACAATTTACAAAAAGATATACTTTTTGGATATCGTGGTGCAATGGTACGTCTTAAGATAAAAGTGATGATTGTGGATTCGTTTTCCGTTTCATGCTGTATTCCGCATATGACAGGGTGCTATGGGTGGAAGACAGCGTGAAGCTAAAAAAATATTTTGTTGCTTGTTAAGAAGTTATTTACTGCAATAGCCAAAGCTAAAAACTTAGGTTAAAACAAAAGCTCCTATTCCTATAGCTTCACGCTGTATCCCGCACACAGCAGGGTAGGCAGAGGGAACCTAGTGTTAAGACACTCCGTTTCCCACTTTCCGTAAAGCTCCGAATTCCATATTTCGATTTTATAGAAAAAAACAATCATTTTAAAAAATCTGTTAGTATTTCAACAGTTCTAATGTCCACTTCAACGTGTTTTATTGCTACGATCACACTCGAACCGGATTTTTCGCCAATAAACCTGACAGCGGCTACTCCAGCAATAACTACAGTCAGACGCACGCTGCGACACTCCAAGTGAAAATATATCGCCACTCGGCTGGAGGACGCGACTTGTGTTTCAAAGATAATAATTAATTTTCTGTTCTTGAAATTTTGTATTTTTAGTTTTATTTTTAGTATTTATAAAGTTTTTATTTCATATTTAAGTTAAATACTTTATAGGTACATGTTATTGATGATGTTGATAATAAATTGTAAATCGCGGATAAGATTTATTTATTAATTTTGACGTGACTTGATAAGAAGGTATGGTATAGTGATCAGAGCTCTTCAAATTCTTATATTTTTTTTTAGGTTCGTCGTAGAAGCCATTCGTGGCGCAGGGGCACAGAGTGTGACTGTAAAATCGACTGGTTGTGGGTTCGATTTCACCGAGAAGATAAAATATTTACTTAAAATTAAATTAAATCAACTTGTACACAACACACTGTATCCCGCAGAAATGGAAATATAAATTTAAGTAAATATTTCATTTCCGCGAATGGGGATCGATCCCATAACCAGTCGGTTTTACAGTCACACTTCGTGTCGGTGCGACACGACTGGCCTCATTTATATTTTCATTTCTTCGCTCTGGTGTCGAGGCAGAGCGCGGCGTAGAGTTCCGCCACTCAACACGCAATGCCTCCAAAACTCGACGGAAAGTGAGGAACGGTGTATCTTAAGACTAGGTTCTCTCTGCATACCCTGCTTTGTGGGGGATACTGCGTGAAGCTGATTTGATTTTTTTTTAAATTTTACACTGTAACTCGCATATAGCACGATAGGCAGAGGGAACCTAGTGCATGCATTTGCCAAATATATTCATCTCTCCGTTTCCCATTCTCAATTTTTTTCTTATAAAAAAAAATAATTATTAAGATGGTGTAATTTATTCTAATTGTTTTCTATTTTACGTTTTAAATTACACGCAAAGAAAGTTGCTGGCGATAAATAGTTATTTTTATATAAAGCTAGTCGTAATTTAAATTTTATAGAGGTAGTACATTTAGATCTTTAAAAGGCCGAATGAAAAAGACTTGTAACTGGTAGTATAGAAGTACCGTTAAAAGGTCATCATCATAGTAATTATATTAGCCTTTTGCAGTAGGTGCAGACCTGTCTAAAGGGTCTCACGACGAACGTTCCTGTGTTTAACGATGTTTAGAGTACTTTTTTAAATCAAAAATAAATTTTCCGGTTTGAGTTTATTTGATAAGATAATTTGTAACCTGGAGACCAGTCTTTGGTACAGTGGCACAAGTGTACGAATATGAAGGCGACAAGTTGTGGGTTCTATTCCCATTCGAGGAAATTAAATACTTATTATTTTAATTTCCTCACTTTGGTAACCGCGGCGTTGAATTTCGCAACTGCAATACCGCCAGAATTCGGCGGAAACAGGTGAGCCGAGTGTTTTAACACTAAGCTTCCTCTGCCTAATCTGATTGCTATATGCGAAATACAGCGTGAAGCTGAAAAACATTAGTTTTAATGAGACCATTATCCGGTGCTGGTGAACGAAGGGCGGTGTTGAGTACCGCCACTTAACACGCAATGTCTCGAATATTAGGCGGAAAGTAGAGAATGGAGTGTGTTAACACTAAGTTTCTTTTCTAAGTTTTTTTTATTTTATATTTTTAAGATAATATTTTATTTCTAGGATATTACAGTATCTAACTGAAAAGACTAAAACTTAGTAAAATTTCATATTTCAAGTAAAAAATTCTGCTACAATAATTGAATACAGAACGATTCAGCTTGTTGAAAAGAAAAAAAATATATTTAACGCTGTAATTTTTCCGATTCCATTCAATTTGCTCGGTTTGAATTAATTCTTTCATACACCGCTGCATTAACCAAATATATTCATGAGGTAGGTATGTATGAAGAATGTAGGTATATTTTCATTTCCTTGTTTTTTCTGATCAAAATATTTTCAACCCTCCGGGGTGTTTGCTTTTCTCTTAGTACGAGTTGATATTTTTGGACGTATAAAATGAGTGAGTGACTGAGGCCAGTCCAACGACTGCGCTACCGCAGGGGCACAAAGTGTGACTGGTTGTGGGTTCGATGCCCACTCGAGGAAGTGAAATATTTATTTATATTTATATCTTCATTTCTTCGCTCTGGTGACGTGGCAAAGCGCGGCGCTGAGTTCCACCACTCAACACGCAATGCCTCCAGGACTTGGCAGAAAGTGGGGAAGGGAGTGTCTTAACACTAGGTTCCCTCTGCCTACCCTGCTGTGTGCGGGATGCAGCGTGAAGCTGATTAGAAATTAATAGGTCTGTATATTTACATATATGAAAGATTTTTTTTATAAAAGGACCAACTAAACATTACGATAGTCTGATGTTACTGATTTTTTTTTTAGATTCATGCTGTATCCCGCACATAGTAGGGCACTACATACTTTCTTTCCCCTTTCGCACTTTCCGATGACGTGTCGGGTGGCGGAGGTCAACGCCGCGCTTTGCGTCGTTACTAGAAATACGAAATAAAAATATCAAATACTGCATTCCCTTTTTAAAGTAGCATACTAGTAGAGCCTTTGTGCCACGATGGCTTCAATTTATTTTTTATACTATGATAAGTCATAGTCAAAGAAAATATTTAAAATTAAAAACTCAATTAAAAAAAATCTTACAAACGTGTCAAAAGAAACGAATTCGAATCGTTCTAGTTTACAGCACCTGAATCTGAATTTAAAATAAATTATTTCCTCCGCGAGCACAAAACAGCGCTTATTAAGTTTAATTTTTAATATCCGCGCCCAACCCGCGGAAAATTGCAATCTACAGCCAAAATAAACGTAAAAAATATCTCAAAGCGATGTGTTCGTTTATCTTAAGGCAAACGGTATGTTGTGTAATTACTTATTATTTTAATGAAAATTTCATTTATTTATTTATTAAAATCCAATTCAGTTTGTTTAAAAAGAATGTAATATTTGATGTGAGTTTGGTTTAAGTAGATCTAAGGCTAACCTCAAAATAAATAATAATAATATTTAGTAGACAATAGTAGCCAAGACTTTTTTTATGATTATTTATTAGTAATAAGGTAACATGAATAATTATCAAATACTTATTTGTACTTTAAAATTGCTAGGGAATGACAAAATGAGTTATTTACTTACAATTATTAGAATTTTTTAGTTTGTATAAAATAAACTTAAAAGCAAAAAAAAACCAAACAAACGAATAAAAAAAACAATCTTATGTAAAAATATCTCGAGAGATTTTAATTTGATTTTGATTAGAATAATCATTTTATAACAGTAAAGCGAGAGAATATTTTTAGCTTCACACTGTATCAGGCGCATAGCAGAGTAGGCAGAAACTGGGAACTTAGTTTTAAGATACTCCGTTTCCCATAAAGACACTTCTTTTTCCCATTTTCCTTCGAATTCTAGGGACATTGAGTGTTAAGTGACGGAACTCAATGCCGCGCTTTGCCTCGTCACCAGAGAAAGAATGTGAAAATATTCATTACTAGCGACTCGCTCGCCGACGCAATGTCTTAAGAAATTTGTGGAAAGTAGGTAACAGAAAGCAACACTAGGTTCCTTCTGTCCTTGTTATATGAACGGTATTTGATTTCACTACAAAAACATCACAAAATGTTAAATAAATACTTCATTATAATAAAACAAGTTGTAAACATCGACAGTCTAATGAAATTCTTATCGGGACGCGCCCTGCTAACAAAAATATTATTTTTGCTGCATTAATGCGAAAACTGTGTATTGTGGCGCCGATTTGATGGATCGACTATATTTATAAGGAAA
This sequence comes from Heliconius erato demophoon, assembly GCA_018249695.1. Lineage (NCBI taxonomy): Eukaryota > Metazoa > Arthropoda > Insecta > Lepidoptera > Nymphalidae > Heliconius > Heliconius erato. The sequence goes on from DWQW01002257.1 coordinate 27,081, forward strand.
GATCGAAGATGATGTATCGCGTTTTGATTTATTCATATTTTGGTGTGAAATATTATTTTTATTATTTTACAGCTTAACTTTATCACTGGTTGTTGTAATTGAGTTGTTTTTTCAATTTCATGTGTTATATATACCAAATAGGATAAAAGATAGAGAATAGCTTAGTGTTTAAAACTCCGTTTACCGCTTTTGGCCCGAATTTCGTCCCCTGTCTTAATGGTGCGGGAAAGTAAAATAATCATTCCCCTGAGTGAGATCGAGCCCACAACTATTAAATTTGGAGAGAGACGCTGTATCATTACGATGGTACTATTATTATATTATATGAAATAAGTCTGTTAATATTAAGTAAGTATTAAGTAATATTTATTTTTGATTTTAAGAATGATTTAATTTATGAGTTGAATAAAATATAACGTAAAATAATAATGACCATTCAAAAATTGACACGAACAAGTCAACATCCATCCAATTTTACTTTTCAGATATAAAATTGACAATGAATTACAAATAAGAACTACATATCACAAAGAAATATGTAAATACTTAATATTATAAAGTTGAAAAGATAGTTAGGTTAAGCTCAATTTAGCAGGATTAATACTTTGGTTTGGGTCTAATTAAAAAATACATTCATTTCATTTCCATTTACCGAAGATGCTATGTTAAATCACTTTTTCACTATAACCTATGTTAAATCACTATTTCACTATAAGCTATGTTAAATCACTATTTCACTATAAGCTATGTTAAATCACTATTTCACTATAACCTATGTTAAATCACTATTTCACTATAAGCTATGTTAAATCACT
>DWQW01002258.1:0-27883 GCA_018249695.1 Heliconius erato demophoon
AACGAGTCGTATTCAACGGTGTGGAACCGCTTTCATATTCTCGCATGTCAAGACCTTGGTAATTCTACACTTTGGAGACCTAGCCAGGGCTGGGTGTGTGTTACATTTAATAGTAATAACTCATGAAGTTTATAGTAGTTGTTGTGGTAGTCGTTATTAAAGGGTATTAAGGGTTGAATTTTAGAGGCCAGTCGTGGCACGGGCGCACAAAGTGTGACTGAAAATCGACTGGTTGTGGGTTCGATCACAACTCGAGGAAATGAAATATTTATTTACATTTATATTTTCATTTCTTCGCTGTGGTGTCGAGGCAAAGCGCGGTGTTGAGTTTCGCCACTCAACATGCAATGCCTCCAGAACTCGGCGAAAAGTGGGAAACGGAGTGTTTTAACACTAGGTTTCCTCTGCCTACCCTGCTATGTGCGGAATACAGCGTACAGCTGAAAAAAAAGGATTGAATTTTTTATTGGGCTTTCATGAAATTATTTATTTAATTTTTTTCTGTTGACTTAGCTTTGATTTGTTTTTAATAAGTTTGAAATTGTTGTATAATATATTTTAGATATGATTGTTATGAAATCGAACCATCGCAAAAAGACAGCAATCTTGCAGTGAAAAAAAGTTATGAAGTTTCCTCACATTTATACTCTAATAATCTATTTATTTCTTCAACACTAATACTGTCTATTTCTATTTTGAAATTATAACTTATTGTAGTTGTATTACCTTCTTTCTTTCCTTAGGAACGATTATGAACGTGTTACCTCCTGAATTTAAAATCAGGCAACTACTTACTAGATGGGTACTTAAAAATTATAATGCAAACATGGCCCCGTATCTACGACACGCTGTCAACTAAAGTTTAACTATCCTCGGAGGATGTTCTTAATAAGTTCGTTGACGTTCATAATTGACGTGACATTTCGTATGCAGTTTGCGGACGGAGGTGCCGAATGTGGTAATACGTTTAAATTATAGGTAGTGAGTCTTGTAAAGACTAGTGCTTCCGGTTTTTTAATAATAGTAATTATAGTATCAGTCATATTTTTATGAATCAATAAAAAATTAAATAAATAAATCACTCTGCTTCACGCTGTATCCCGCATACTGCAGGGTAGGCAGGGGGAACCTAGTGTTAAGACATTCCGTTCCCCACTTTCTGCCGAATCCGAATCTGGAGGCTTTGCGTGTTTAGTGGCAGAACTCAACGCCGCGCTTGTCCTCGACACCAGAATCAATGTTTTTTATAATATATTTACTTCTATACTATTATTATGATTAATAATATAAAGCTGTAGTTTTAATGTTTAGTTGAACGTGCTAATTTCAGGAAGTGCTGGCTCGAATTCAAAAGTCACCATCGACTGCCAATTTGCTAAAGTCGTGGGTATTGGCGACTCCGATAGGCGAGTAATAAATTCCTATCAGTCGCAAACTGTCGTAAACCATGGCACACCCTAACGAGACATTTTTAAAATATTAAATTCCATTGCTGCTCTCTCTAAGGATTTCACTCCAATTTCTTGATTCATTTTTCTAATTTGTTACTGAATGCAATAATTACATATATTTTATCTGTAACTTTCACATTGATGAAATTATAGTAGGATTAGTAGGATTCTCGAAGATGATTTTTTTTTAAATGAAATGCAAAATTAGAAAAGATCATATGCTGACGTATTCGTCTGGGATATTTCCCAGCTTCGTGCAATATTATTGTATTATTTTTTTATTTATATTAATAAGTAACTTATACTAATATGGGTTACAAAAAATAGTAAATAGAATAACACATTTTTTAAATTATTGTTGGAATTAGTATTTTTTTCTTATAAATGACGATGACGCTATCACGGAATTGTACAGCCTGGTCATAAACATGAATATACGTATGTTCTAACTCAGGTGCGAACTCAAAACGTATGAATGAGTCACACACGACGTTATATTCGACACTCCACTCTGTGTCTATTTCCGGTACTTCCCTGCGCTTGTCTATTTGCTGCTGTGATATTTTGAAATGGATTTTATTTAGTCTTTAGATAAACTTAGTTTAAAAGATAGTTTTTTGTTTAGCAGTTTTATATATACATATATTTGTGGCTAAAATTCTTTTTGGCCAAGGACATTCATGCCTCAGAGGCACAAGCGTGGTACAATAAAAGCGACTGCTTGTGGGTTTGATCCACCACTCCCACCCAAGGAAATGAAATATTTATATATTTTAATTTCCTCGCTGGTATGGCAACGAAGAAAAATGCGGCGTTGAGTTCCGCCATAGAGTGGCATGCAATGCTTTCATAATTACCCTACCCTGTTGTATGTGGGATACAGAGTGAAGCTGAAAAAAATTTTTTAGTAGTTTATTACAAAGTATGTACTTAAACCTAAGTTTTTTAAATATTAAATAACGCAACGTAAACTTTTTTAATTTATTCTTAAAATGATTTATCATGTTATCTGTTTCTTCTTAAAAAATTAAAAGTTTAACTTTAAACTATATGGAGGTAGTTAAAATTAAAATTTTAAATGTTTTTTTATAAGAAACCGGAGCGAACAGTCTGATAAAAGCTACCTCGACATTACCATATTTGTAAAACCTGGCGCTTCCTATAGACACTTCTTTTGTTCTTCTTTATATAAGTAGTTCATTATTTTCTGATCATCAGGTAAGGTAATTATACTCAACAACCATGGCAGAAGTAAAAATGAATAATGTATAGTCCGCTACCGTCGCCAAACAACAAATTTTGATCACGTCATCTATTAACTCTTCTTCTTTGCCCTCGCCTTATCCCTTTACACGTGGTCTTTCCTCCGCTCTCGGGCGTAAAGCATTTCGTCGACAAATGTCTTAAAACCTAGCCTCTTAATGTCCTTGTGGACACATGTCAACCAGGTAGTGTGAGGTCGTATCAAATTGACTTTTACCCTTTTATAGATTTGAATCTATTACCTCTTATATAATATTAAAAATAAAAGATATTTACATATATAGGAAAAGCTAAATTATACTTTGATTTTGCAGATACCCAATCCTTTCCAATCCCGACTTGAATCTGCAAGAGAGGCTCAATCATTTTACACCCACATTCCTTTATCAAACGGAACGGAACGGAACAGTATAATGGAAGTATAATGGCAGTATTCGGAATATCCAGTTCCAAAGCTAATGGAATGGAATCCTTCATAAAACTTGGCAAGCCTTGGCTTTCATGGTTTGGATGTCTGAAGAGTGTTAATGGGCCTATCGTTTAATTTTATTGTTTAGCCTATGAGTTGTTTGTAGTATTAATTATTATATTTAAAGTAGCTTCACTCTTATTCCTGGCTTGTGAGAAAGAATCTTGTGTTGAGGCATACAGTTACCCGAACACAGAGGAACGGCGGAACCCAACACCGTGCTTCGTCTTTATTACGGCACAACAGTCTCGTAATTATATGTACCTGAATTATCACAATGGCTGTGTGTGAAGTACCACTTAGTGAGACGAAAGTGGAAAATGTAGGACTTATCAGTGAAACCAAATATATAAAAAATAAAATGATACATATTTCGACAAGAAAGAAATCTAATCAGAAAATATAGCTTAGAACAATTTCTGATGACACGATTGTGACAGTTGAGACGAGTCAATTCTGAAAGGGAACTAGAGATATAAATATAATCTTTTTTTATAAAAGCCGTCGTGGTGTAACGGTACAGCGAATAACTAAAGGCATTATGGGTTTAATTCCACTCAAGGGTATCAATTATTTTCATTTCTTTCGTTCTGTTAAGACAAAGCACGGCGTTGGGTTGCGCCACTTAATTAATACGCAATGTTTCAGAAATACGAAGCGTGTGAAACGGAGTTTTTTAACAATAGGTTAAGGAACTCCGTTCCACACGCTATTTTACATAAACTGGCCTGCGATAATTTTTCTACATCCTTTTTATTATGAAATAAACGAAATGATTTTTTCTATACTTTATAATAAATAATAGATGGAGGTGAAATCAATAAATCTTATCGCAAAACCCGTTTAATGGGAACCGGAGCATTGCGGATTTGGAACATTTAGGATATTGTATATCATTAGCAAAGGCTTCTATTCAGCTGTGTTGAATAATAATGTTTCGCCTCTCCACTGTGTGAGTGACGGAACTCGACACTACGTTTTCTCTCTCTCTATCCTGTACCCTGTGCTGCTCACAATTTGCAATGTGAACAAGGACGAGCTTATAAAATACTGTGTTCTGCACTTTTTGTCCAGAGACAAAAAACTTTTGTCCGAATCTAAGCACAAACCACAATCCTTGTGTTAGGTAGAACAAGAAAGCATTTTCTATTATCTTCGCTACGTATATACTTTACACAGTACTTATTACAATCGGAGGCCGAGTATGGGAATGAGTTATTTTGATTTTCTCGCTCTGGTAAAAAGACAAAGCTCGACGTTGAGCACCACTTTACATTCTATGTCTCGAAATCGGGTGATACGCGGAGAATGGAACGTGTTGACACTAAGGTTTCTCTGCGTGCCCTTTTTATGCGTGAAACTAAAATAAATAAGATTTAAATTGAATATGTAAATTCATTCTATTCTGAAACAAACCAAATATACTAAAATATCCTTTGTTTATTATTCATAGAAAATATAGACAGATACATAAAATATGTACAAATATGTCTTCAAAATGCCAAGAATCTAGACTAGACATTAATTAACATTATTATTAGATATCTATCTTTAGATGGAAATGCTAAAGTATTGAATTAACACACCAGCTGCTAACGGTGTTCTACAATAAGATGCACTTTTTAAGGAAATTCATTGTTTAATGTGCCTATAGTAAAGTGTAAATGTGGTGATGGTTAAAGATGAATGGCAGAACTCAACGCCGCGACTCATAGAAGACTTTATGGCAATAAAAATATTTTTATAAGTTATACTTAAGCTTATAAAAATATTTTTATTATATTTTTTTTTTGGTTTTGTATGTAGGTATATACTCTATAATTTGTATTAGACATTAAATGTAAGCAACTAATTATTATTGTTTCTACGTTAGTATCATTTTGTGACTTGCGCTTTTAATTTTTTTTTTCGAAAGCTAAAAGGTGTGGATTAAAATGGTCGTTGTGAAATTTCTTATAGTTTCTGGTATCAGACATTACAATGCACTTGCCTAGCTGTGCTGTGATACTAAAAAAAAAACAATATATATATATATATATATCAGCTTCAGCTTCACGCTCTATCCCGCACACAGCATATATATATTAGATTTGTCTACCGCTGCACTGGATACCATACCTTTTAAGCCTGATAAATTATTTTAAGTACTAAAAATCTTGAAATGAGAATACACATTAAGCTCATAATAAAGAAGATAATACTAAACAGATGTATTCTGAAGTACACTCGACTACGGCGGAACTAAAAATATTACTAAATGTTTAAGAGACTTATTTCTTGTCAATAAGGTTCAATATTGCCTAAAATTTGAACCTTTTTTGTTTTAAATGGTAAAATAATCTACGCTTTGTTTTTAATAGGTGCGGAAGAGAAAACAAAAGTGCATTATAATAAAATATTCTGTTGATATATTTATAGGATGTATAAGCTGTGTTTTTAAAATGGAAGCTAGAGTTTAATAGAAGTGATTATTACGTGTTTATTTGTTTTATCTGTATCCCCATCTATACTTCAATGTTAAAATTATAAAGCTGATGAGTTTGTTTGTTTGAGCGCTCTAATCTCAGGAACCAATGGTTGGAATTAAAAAATAAAAAGGCTGACTATAAATAGAATTGGCCGTATCTAGCGCTACTTCTGCGGCTGCCTATATTTTTTGTATGAAGATTTTAATATTTTTTTTGGAAAATTTTAAGAAATAAGTATAATGGATGAGCATATTAAACACGTTACTGATAATGAACATGCCACTCGGGAAGAATTAATTATTTTATATTTTTTATTGCATAAGAAAACTGCAGTTCGTATAAAGTATTATATAGAATTTAACTTTAAATAAAATATAGATACAACTACTGTTGAGTTTGTGGCATTGCCTGGGACTTGCGACCACAGGAATAGGCTTAAAGCCCCTTTACTGATTCAAACATTCGCCTTCACTGCTTCAGCCCAATATTGCAAATTACCTCAAATTCATAATGTACCCTCTTTTATATATTTCTGCTTATGGCTGCCTATCAAAGAACAGTGTTGACATATCACGGTCGCTATGGCATATTACAGATTATTATTATCCTCGGTAAATATAGCAAGTTAAGAAGTGAAATTGACTTTAAGTCAACTTAACATCAAAGTGTTAACCATTCCCACGAATATGAACCGAACTCACAATCGTCGTCATAATATACAGGGTGGAAGAGGCAGCGCTCCATTTACGGAAACAACATATAGGGTAAAATATTTCAAACCTATACCTAAACAAATTAATCAAGATGCCTCAACAGTTTGGACGTAGGATTTTTTTTTCATTTCACGATTTTTATCTATACCTGTATTTCGTGTGACGCGATTACGTATAGATCCCAATAACATAAACACTTACTACTATTACAAAAATACTACTAAAGGTTAAACAACTTTGAACTTTATCACCCATACATACGACTCGAATTTCGAAATGAGGCGTGTGCGGCGGTGTTCCTTTCATAGGTTTATGTGTGCGTGCGCCATCCTTACAAATGGCGTTTTGTTTTAAAATGAAAATTTTATTATTTATTTTGTTTGAAAAAAAACCTTTTTTTGGAATTTATTTTTTTCTGAATTATATTAGGCTTTTATAGAGTAGTTAAAACTGTGGTTTCATTTAATGTGGTGCTGACACTTCATACAGTCAATTACTTCTCAAATGTCGATACATGCAAACATAGGTATTATGTGGTAAATTTTCAAAACACTAGCAAATTATGATTATTTTCTATGGAATTTAGTTATGAGAAGCTTGTCTAACAAGCGTCGCTTTAACGGTAAAGGTCGCGGGTTCAAAATTCTATGGGAAAATGTATTCTTTAAGTACCTATCCATGTTTATACTAATCATCGAGTTCTCACAGTTCACTTTGAAAATTAATTAAGGAGACAACAAAATGGAGGCAGTCGTGGCGTGGCGGTATGGTGGCTGCCTGTAAACGCGACGGTTGCCCGTTTGATTCCCACTCGAGGAAATTATTTTTTCATTTCTTCGCTATGGTTAACGCTGCGTTGAGATCCGCTGCTCCTCACGCTTTGTCTTGAAAATTATTAAGATAGTGGGGGCCGAAATATATCAACACTAGGTTACCTGCCATCCCGCTACTTGCAGAATACAGCGTGAAGCTATTTATAATTTTTACTACAAAAATTTAATTAAAGATACAAAACCAACAAAACGGCATCTTGTCAAGACGATTTATGACTGTCCACTTTGCGTCAACTTGAAATAATTTAAACGCGTCCACATTTACTTAACAATACTTTTGTCCGAGTGAAACTGGCCTTGAGTATAATAAAGAAGCTGGCTGGTAAACGACACGAGCACATTCTTACTGTTCTCTCACTTGCACCATTACTTTAATGACTGGGCCTATTCTTATTTTTTTCTCATGTCTCCGTAAAGTATAGAACGTCGAGAATATAACATACTAAGGAACGTTTCTAGGTACTGGGTTGTATTACAGTAATGGGATTCGTCTTTTATGATGTTTGTTTTTTTTATTTATTAACGGTAAGAGAGCGCGGGTTTGAGTGCCGCCAATCAACACAAAACATCTCGAAAATTTGAGTTTGAAATAAGAAATTTTCTCTCTGCCTATCGTGCTATACACTTTTATTTGTTGGAATGCAGGTATTCAAAACTGGTCTCATATAAGGAAACCACGGCCTGATAACAGTATCCCAGAGAAATTAGGGAAAACTTTCGACTTGTGCCTTTATAATTTTTATCATTAAGTGTTTTAAAGAGTCGATCTGATCCTGAAGTTGAAAAATAGTAGAAGGAACTCTTTAACGCTTAATTTGTCTAGATTTGTTTGCTTTGTAATTTACTATTTTTTATTAAAAATGATGTATGAAATTGCCGATTGCGTAATAAAAATCTTAAGATATGTACCTACTTCCCGCGGATCTACAATTATGAAATTTTGCCATCTATAAGACCTTAAGCTTGATGTTTTGGTGATGTTGCAATAACAACATGGGTAATTTTTTATTATTATGAATTTTGTCAATAGATCATCTTTTAGATTTACCCTATTTTTCATTTATGAGAGATATGTAAAGATAATCTAATGATAAAACTCCATTCTTTGTTTTTTGGAATTTCGTGGCATAACCTAATTTAGAGCTTTGTTTATTAGATATTATTACCAATAAAATTCGAGCCCACTACTTACATTCAATGAGTTCAGTAGAACAATAATATAGTTACTATCCATACTCATTATTTTTGTGTTCTTTAAATGAAAACCCACGTTATGCTATAAACATTATAAAGAAATTAGCTGTTATTGTTAAACTTTCTTTCAAACAACCTTTCTGATGCGGTGAAATGTAAACGTAAATGCTGTGGAATATACCCTAACCGTAAGTACTGCAGTGCGGTCTGGCGTAGAATAATATGCTTTAAACGTCGTATAAATTATAATCATGTTATAACGATAATTTAACTTTATTTGTCAGACTTCTTGCAAAAGAAAATAGTATTATACGAATTTTGAGTGAGAGAGAAAGGGATAGCGAGACATCGAGACATTGCGTTGTGATTGACAAAATTCAACGCTGTGCTTTGTCTTCTGCCCAAAGCGAGGAAAATGAAAACAAGTCATTTCCAAGAATTGGAATCGAATCTACAACTGTCGTGTTTACAAATTGAAAGCGTTGAAGCAATGATCGGGATTAAGTTTATGTCTGAAATTTTTTCAGTCCACCGATCAACAGATGATGTTTTTAGTATGATAGAAACTTGGACAAGTCATTGATTTAGCGCTTTCTAGCACTTTCTGTTCTGCGTGAAGCGGAAAATCAAATATTTAATTTCTATACACCATTTTTACTAATTAACATGCAATGATTCCTATTTAAACATACGTATTCGTTGTAAACAATGGAAATAAGTAATAAATAAATTTATCACGATTGAAACACACGATAAAAGATAGACGTAAGCTATACATATTTAAAACACCTTACACTTTTATGACTTAATTGTGTAAACTAGTACATATACCCAGCTGTTATCTTTATAGTTAAATATGAAAATCAAATATTATATAGATGTTATCTCAGATCAACGTACTTTGGTATGGCGTGGAGGAGTATTCTACTTTCTAGGTCATCCTGCTTATGAACTCTCATAGCTCGATCAATAGTTTGGCTAGACGCGGTCTGAGATACTACGTCAGGAAATGGGTCACTTATTAAATTAATAGATTTAAACTAACCTAAAACTGTATTATATTGGAATGGGTGAAGATGAAAAAAAAACTAACAACATTTATATCATTTTGTATTGTAAATTGTCACTTTATATATTATGGGCTTAATCAATTCCTTTGCTTTGTCCAATACGATTGAATCGATTTATTTTATAATTGTAAAAGATTCTTCTGAAGGATTCGATCGCGTTACGATACGACCTACAGTCGTCTCGGCTTAGCCACGAACAACATGCTAATAAAAATATTTTAAATTTATTTATGTAATTATACTTTTTATGAAAGCGGAGGAAATAATAATATTTAATAGAACAGAATAAGTCGAAACGTGTGAAATAAAGTATCATAATACCAGATTTTCTCCTGATTATAGAATTCTATAGTTATAGAAGAAAATAGAACCTATCCAGCTAATATTCTAAATGTTAAAGTTTATGAAGATAGATGGATGTTTGTTCTGCTTTTGCGCAAAAACTACTAAACAGATTTAAATGAAACTTTACATTAATATAGATAGAATAAAGATTTTGTCTAATTTACCTATTATATAGCAACAAGTATAAACGAGCTAAATCCCCTAGATTATACTAATGCTAAAATCCTCATAAAACAGTACAGGTTACAGGTCAACGCCCTCTGGTTATCCAAAACGCAAGGTGGAAAGCGCGTAAAGCGTCTTCCGGTAGCATTGTTCTTATATTTATAGCTTCCGGCGTCTTTGACGTCGGCCTTGTAGGATGACATTTATTGCCTTAAAATGTGACATGTCCTTTTTTGTTTTTGTCTTTGTAACTGTAACTTTAGTTTATTATATCTTTTTTGATGTAACATTCCATTTTGTTTCATGTTTGTGTTGTTTAATTAGGTTTTCTTTGAATTTCCTGTATTTTAAGCCAACTACGCAGTTTTAAAGTAAGTTCTAGTTAATGTTTTTGGTTTTGTTGTGTTTAGCTTTACGCAACTTTTAAGACGTTTTAATAAAAATTATTCTGAGTTTATGCCAGTCGTGGCACAAAGTGTAAATTTAAAACCGACTGGTTGTGGGTTCAATCTCCGCTCGAGAAGATGAAATATTTGCTTAAATTTATATTTTCATTTCTTCACTCTGGTGTCGAGGCAAAGCGCGGCGTTGAGATCTGCCACTCAACACGCAATGCCTCAACAAAGTGTGTTAAAACTAGGTTCCCTCTGCCTACCCTGCTGTGTGTGGGATACAGCGTGAAGCTGTTTTTTTTAATAAAATTTATGAACAAAAGATAGGTATTCAAATAATAAAAAAATACTCTATCGATTGATTTGTTGATATATGTAAGTACCTACTTAATTTTATATTTTATAAACAAAAGCCTACATTACAATCATAAATCTTAAATATTTAAATGGTGCTCTTGTTTAGAAAGTAAAATAAACTTTTGTTTTTCTTACAAACCGTCGATGCGTAAATCGTTAGATCCGCAGAAATCACTAAAACGAATGTTATGCAATTACTTCACTGTCTTTACAAAGTGAGATTTCTTTACGCTACTGTTAATGAACTAAATTGTATAATCATTGGGATCTGTGTTTTGATGATATAACATCTAATCGTAAACCTTTTTTTTTAGGTTCACACTATGTCCAGCACATAGCAGGGAAGTAATTTAGGAACCTAGAACCTAAGACACTCGGTTCTCATTAAGACACTTCCGTTTCGTACTTTTCACCGAATTTTGGAGGCATTATATATGGAGGCAGGTTGAGAGCACAAGAGCGATGAAAATAAAAACATTTAATATTTCATTTCCTCGAGTCGGAATCGAACCCACAACCTATCGCTTTTACAGTTGTGCGCTTGTGCCCCTGACCACGAATGACCTACCTATAGGTAGTCGCTACACATTTATGATTGTTTCTCAAAGTCTTGTTTTCAAAACTTTTAAGAAACTTATATTTTCATTTCCAACAAAAGCTTCTTTAAATTGGTAATGAGTTACAAACCTTTTCATATAGTCTATATGCTAAAATAACAATGAATATTTAAATTTAATAACCATATGAGTCTTATGTTTAACAATATAAGGATCAAAGTCTTCTTTCTGTCATATTAAATTCTAGCTGTCTAGACTGAAAACAAATCTGTATATTTCATACAAAGAACATGTTAAATATTTATATACAGTAGATTGAAAGAGTACTGGACATACTAAATACGTAATATTGATTTTCTTGTGTTCTACAACTAATTTTATATTTATTTTTTGTTTACAGTATTGACACTTAGAGACCTAAGTTAGTATTTAACTAGTATTAAAGAATCTATATATATCTAGATCTAAACCTTATTTTTTAACAATTGAATTAAAATTTTGTTATTATTTTAACTTTATTCAAATAGACTTAAAGAATCAACATAAATTTACTGCCTGGCCGGAAAGCAGTTCTGTAGTACTTATTCTTTATTAAAAAGTTTTTTTAGCGAAAATTATGTACTTATTTCGTAAATGAAAAGATTATGAATAAAGAAATATTTAAAATTCTATACCGATAAGTGTTTCCTAAGATGAGATGTGCGATGATCTTCACGCAGCATCCAATCCACTATGCGTAGTGTGAGTCTGTGACTCACATAAACAGCCAAGGGGTCACAAGTTCAAGGCCGCGTGCGCGTGCACACTACAGTGAAATGTGGTTATTCATTTTTTCATATAACAACTTGGCGTGTCAAGACACTATTAAAGTTGGAATTATTAGATTTTTTTTTGGATCTGAAGCTAATCGATTTACTTATGTAAGAACGAAGCGAAGCTGTGTGTGTAATATTTTGATTTGATTTTACCAGTTTTAGTATATTTAATTTAACATAGTGTATGGACGTTTTGATTTTATACCGCATATAGTAAAATTTATTTTCGAGACATTATGTGTTGTGTGGCGGAACTCAACATCGCGCTTTGTTTTCTTTACAGAGCGAGGAAATGAAAATAATTCAAGCCCTGAGTGGGACCTAAATTTAGTTTTAAATGATAATTTATTATAAAATTTGGGTGCTTAGTTATCTGCACGATACCTCTTTGTCAAAAAAAAATAAAGATATTAGATGTCAGTTATTTGGCAATGCATAGTGTATGCTTGTGCTGTTTTCTCTAATACGTAATTATTGTCACACACACACATACACTACCATTTTTTTATATCCCGCATATTATCGGATAGGTAAAGAGAAGTTTGCCATAACCATATATCATATGGGGTATTGAACCCCTGACCTCGGGTTGCGTACTACAGTGGTTACAATTGGTACTGTCTACATATTATGTATAATAAAAGTAGGTATAACATATTATGAAGTTATAATTTACTACGCTATTAAATATTGTAATTTGTCATTTTATTACATCTCGTAGCGTGCATTTTAAATTGAAAGACGTTTTTATTACGAAAATGTCTTAAAGCAAAAAGTTTATTTTTCGGTTTATTTAAAAAGTACTACATTTGTGCTTATTTTTGTACAATATAGTTATAACAATTAAAATCTGTCTATTATCAAAGAAACTACCCTATCAATATTTAACCCAACGCTATATCTCGCATATACATAGGTGCTAAGTGTAGACAAAAGACACTCCGACTTCCTTGTTTTCCGTCCAATTTTCCATACATTTTTGTGTTTTAGTGGCGAAACTCATAACGTAGGTATTGTCTTCTTATCAAAGTTGGAAATATATTATTTTCTGAGTAAGAATCGAACTCACAACTGGAACGATTTCATTCAGACGCTGTGCTGCTGTTGCCACAACGGCCTCTAATCAATTTATTTTTTATTTTATATTAAATATTTCCTTATATATATGAAAAACTATTTATATTTAATTCTATGATTAGTTTTTATTAACAATCGGTTTCCTTTTCCGCTTAAACGAGTTACGTTATACATCATTTAGTTGTAGTAACATACAAAATAAATAAAATACTGATTTAAATATTACCTAGCGTATTGTAATATAATTGATATAACCCTGCTAAAAGGAAATCGATAACTATGACCGAAAATCGGTTTTGCGATTCGGTTTAATGCCCTAGAAATGTCAAGGTTTCCTTTAAAGATGCCACGTAACCCTCTGGGACGCTGCCAATCGATCGTCCGCACTCCACGTCGGGCGTCTGGAAGACTGGCGCCGCGCCGTTGCATTCTGCTCTATTACATTATGGTCAATATAACTTCTAGATTTTCTTATTTAGGACATCTATCTCTTTAAGTTTTTAAGTTTCTAACTGACTTACAAATAAGAGGAGGTTTTATTGATAACTAAATATATTTTTTTCTCCTTATCAGATGTAATAATTAAAATCTTGGCTTGGCCATCATGCAGTGATATTCTTGGCTGCAGTTATTCTTGCCACAGTTTCTCACGCTTTATTATGTCGATGGTCATTCTCGTGCAATTGGCTGCAAACAGTTGATTAAAGTTACTCAGTCCAACGCAAGAATATCGCTTCCTTTTCTAGAAATGTGACCAAACATCTTAACAATGCAAATTTCTACAATAGTTGACAGGTGTTTAGGGACAAAATCTTCGACTATGTATAGATTTGCAAGTTTCGATATCTCGAGCATATCTATCCAGCACTACATCTCTAGGACATATTTTTTTTCTCTTTCTTCTTCATTTATTTTTATTATAATCATAATAAAAAAATATTATAAAATTGTTATTATTTTTAAATATATTAATATATATTTTGGTAATAATTTTTCACTTAAGCTGCATAATTGTACTTAGTAATAGGAAGCTTTAGTAAAGCGTAATTTAGTTTTTAATAGAGTTTTTATATCACGTTAAATGTGAAAGGATACGTTTACTTTATGAATAATACATTCGCAACATAACATTTAGAGTAATTAACGTTAAAATTTTGTATACAATGTTATTTAATGCAGACAAAATGACTTATGTAATACTCATAACTATTTATATTTTTTTCTAAAGAGCTTATTTAAATTTTTTTCTAAAGAGATTGTGTTTCGTAACAAAGTATACTAAGATAATACGTATATAATTATACTTATAACATACTCAATTGTATTTATGAAAGGAAAATGTTGTGAAATATTTTTTACTAGAGGGCGCGCGCGGCTTCGCCCGCTTATTAGGAGTGAATTCTAAAAAAATCACGAAACACGTATTCAATAAAATATTTTTAACAGTCTGAATTTAAATTTTTATAAAAATCGGTGGCAATTTAAACATTTTTTCATATAAACTTTCAACCCCTTATTTGAACCCTTAGGGGTTGAATTCTTAAAAACCATGAAACACGTGTTCAATGAAATATTTTTAAGAGTCCGAATTTAAAATTTTATAAAAATCGGTACGGATTAAAGTTTTTTTCCATACAAACTTTCAACCCCTATTTCTTCCCTTTAGGGTTAAAATTTTTCAAATTCCCTTCTTAGTGGATGTCCAGAATATGAAACTAAACATCTGCCCAAATTTCACGTTTCTACCATCAGCGGTTACGGCTCTGCGTGCGTCTTACCTCAGTCAGTCAGCACAAGTCCTTTTATATATATAGATAATTGTAAGCTGTATTCTGTATATAGCAAGATAGGTAGAGATTAAAGTCTAGTGTATCCACTTTCCGCCCCTTTTTTTTTTTTTAGACAGGAACACAACACCGTCTTGTGTCTTAATAACAGAGCGAGAGGAAAATGAAAATGATTCACTTAACAAATCAAACCCACAACTATCGCGTCCACAGACGCTGTGCCGTATAAATTGGCCACTTAATACATATACAATTTTCATTCTACTTATATGTTAGCTATACGTAATTCCACCACGATGTGTATTTGACAGGGTTTTCACGATTTTCCCAGCGAGTAGGTAACGTTGTCATGTAATTACATAGTTGATAAGTTAGAAAGTGAAGCTGTTCGTGATTGGAGAACATTACTCCCCCGCTATCAAGATGCAATGATGATTTTAAAGATTTTAAAATTCCTCACCTTTTCATATATTAAGAATTTTCTTAAATGTATGATTAATTAAAGAGCTACTTAATATTATATTTTTCTTCTGTTACCATTAGATTAGATCATTATCAAATTTTAGTCATAAGACTCTTTTGAATCCTACCAAATAATCAAAGGCCCCATACATTTACTTCAATGAATGACACATGTAAAACTGCATGAAAATTGTGGGATCGAATTCAATACTCAATTCAAAAGTGACAATTTAAATATTTTTATGTATTTATTAATAAATCAATACAAAAAACAGACAAACAATCAGCCTTTTGGATCGATCGATATTTACTGTTACTAGTTTTTTTTCATTAGCTAAAGGTCACCGTCGCCGTACAGCAGATACAATGACACCACAGCGCGACGTTTATTCTAATTAGACTTACGAAATGTCGATAAAAAATCGATTCTAATATAATTTTGTTAAAACATTTTGCTTTATATATATCTAGTTGCTTCGTGTAAAATATTACACGTCATACATTTTAGCATATTTTAACAATAAAAAAATTTTAATATGAAAAACAAATTGAGTCCGTCTTGGCCCAGTGGTACAGCGTGTGACCGTAACTGTGACGCTTCTCGTGAAAAAAAAAATCATTTACTTACTCTGGTTACCAGACAAATCGCGGCGTTGAGTTCCGCCAATTAACATGCGAGTGATTTAACACTTAAGTTCTCTGTGCTCACCCCGTGCCATGCGGGATACAGCGTGAAGATAAAAAAAAAAACAAAAAATATATATACAGAACCATTATTAGATGTATCGATAGTTAATATATTTTTTCCTGACTATTTACAAACAAAGGAAAGTCGGTGGTCGTTAGCATTAGCTTTCTATGATTCGTGATGCAATTCATTCTGACACTCGCACTCGATCAAGCGTGGTTAGATTTTTTTATATCGACTATTAATAATTATATTGACATTGAACTTGTTTTTTCTAACTGTATGTGATATTATCTGTAACGGTTAACAAGGATAGTCTGTGCAATATTTTTTTTGGTGTGGTGTGGTTGTCAAATTATTTAAATTATTTAATTGTATGTTTTATTTATTAATTTAATCTTTTTTTTAATATCGTCTTTTGTCTTCCTTTTGCATAGGCTCATAAATAGCTGAGATCGTGTAATGGAGGTCATTGTAAGAGCTTTTGAAAAAGTTCTACCTTTGAAAATGGTGTAGCTTATAAAAAAAAAAGTAGGCCCACCTAAAATGTTGGAAACTCGTGAATAAACATCAAAACTGTATGTTTTTCATTTACTAACTTTGGCATTTTTTTTTATTTGATTTTAGTTTTTATTAGTTTTCATTAGTTGTACTTAATTTATTTTTTCTAATAATAATCATTGTGATTTTTTTGTTTTATTTTATGCTTAGATAAGTCACAAGACCAGTACTTTTCTGAACATAAAATTAAACAAAAAATAAAAATGACATAGATAGTAAATGAATTATTAAACTGTCGAATATTCCCACGCGGGATATTAATTAGTCCTATTTCATTACCGAACCCCAAATGAATTGTCAAAATGACATTTTAGTTTTAATTGCTGTTAATGTGAGTAGAGTGTTTATAAGTAATTTGATAATGACAAGGCCGCTCTAGAATTTAATTCCGGTTTGATCTAGACTGGACTATATATACTTAAATCTAGATTTAAAAATAGATTGAGAATAATTTTCAACAACAAATCTATTATTGATATAATTTATAGTACTACTATAATTTGAGAAGGAATGTCTTATTTTGATATACTTTAGAAGTATGTTATTATTACAATTTAGTCGAAATAAACCTAAACCGCAATTGAAGCCTTATAATGTACAGCCTAAACTGTACTTACTAGAATTTGATACAGATTACATTTACATTATAATATACATATATGTGTTAGATACCATATATTACATAGGGGCAGAGAGCCGAAATCAATGAAAGGGTGGAAAAAAATATTTAATAACTGTTTAAACTCAGGAAAGTTGGTTGTTAGAAAACCTTTTATTAAAATTATTTAATTATCAAATATTTCGAATTTATAGAATAAAAAATGATTTTATTTTCACTAGTACGATCTCAGAGAAACAAATTTTAATTAAGATATATTTTTGGAATATACCTATGTATATGAAAAATTATTGATTTTTTTATAAGTTGCTTTTACTATCTAATTTATTCCAAGCTACAAACTTTTTAAAACAAAGTGGTATTAAGATATTTTCATGTAGTAAGAATTTTATTTAAAATCTTGGTAAAACCCAAAAACAATTTGACGCTCTATTTTTTTATTTTGTAGTAGGTAACGGCCATAAAATATACAATAATTTTGACATAAATGTTCTTAATGACTGTCATAAACAAAAAGAATTCTACATATTAACCGTTCAAAGACCTGAACCGGTTGTAAAATTAGTTCTTTTATTATGAAATATAATGGTGTTATAATTTCTTAGAAAATATAAAGGATTTACATATGTGATGACGTCATTAATAAAAATAATTTAACATATTTTTGTGATTATGAATATTTTTTTGCAACTTTCCTGAACATAAATAATTGATCTTTATTTCTAGATTCTTAACACATCCTCCCGCCTTTTGACGAGGGAAATTCATATTTAATATAAAATATTCTAAGTGCTGCTTAAACCCACAAGCTTCGTATATAATTAAATAAATACTAATTACTATACTAAATTTAATCTAAGTGTAGACACAATTGCATGCTGTATCCTACATGTAGCAGGGTAAGCAGTGAGAATGTAGTGTTAAGACACTCTGTTCCCCGCTTACCTCCGAATTCTTGTGGTATCGATTGGCGGATATCAACACGCGCTTTGATTTGCTATCGAACGAATAAATAATTAGTATTAAACAACAGATTCCCGTGAGTGAGAACTATACTATATAATCGAACCTAGAATCGTCGTGTTTCACAGTTCACAGTCTTGTGCCTCTCCGCCAAGACAACTTTAACTTAATTCTTACTAATAAATATGAAACTCCTCTAACATTCACATACAAATATAAAACAGTATCCAATCACAACATAATTAAAGTAAGCAGTAAGCACCTTATATTACATAAAATGCCTAGAAAGCATTATTATCAACTATAATATGATAAACTAGTGTAATATAGTAATTTATATCGTAAAGGTAATAGAGACCGTCCAGTTCCGCCTGGAGTTTACAAAATATATTTGTATATCTGACATCAATGGAACAAAGAAACTACTAAAGTGCCTGTAACTACAGTAACACTGTGTAAAATTACCATCGTGGTATAGTTGGTCAGTGCCTGACTTTACATCTGATAGCTGATTCCATTCCCAGTCGGGGTAACGATTATATGTAAAATTATCCTATCAAAAATATAAATGTGAAATGAGAGCCAAGTTAAAGGTTTAGTCAGTGGAGTCAACGAAGAAAAACGCATTATTCAATATTGAACTTTTATTCGACATTTTAGCTGTTTTTGTTTTGGATGACAAAAAATCCTTCACAAAATACCTACTTACATTTAAAAAAAAATGTTAAGTTTCTATTCGTTTCTATAATTAAAAAAAAATGTTAGGTAATGCGTAACGGCATTGGAGTGTAGGGTAAATTATAAACAACTGCTAGAAACGAGGCCTCATTAGCAATTGTAATTCAATTTATCACTGAAATGTTATAATAACATCGCAACCTTGCGAGATTAGCGCGGGCAGGAGTTAGTACATTTCTTATTTGTTATATTATTTTTTTATATTTATTTTATTTATTTAATTACTATATTTTTTTAGATTATCCTTATTTGTGATGCGGAAACGACATCTCCATCACAAATAACGGAACAGGCAGAACTAAAGGATAAGATATTTACCACAAAATTGTCGATTCAAAACATATCATCAGTATTTAATCTCAATATTTTTTAAAAATATTCGCTTCGTTTTTACTGTTTTCAATTAAGAACGATGTATGTATGATATCGACGATATGTGGATCTAAAAAAACATTATAGTGTGTGAAAAAATGTTAAAGTTATAAATAATGATAGTGAGTTCGATTCCCACTCGCTCGGGTAACTTGGCAAAGCGCTTTGTTGACATAACGTGTATTGCCTCCAGAATGCGGCGGATATTGGAGAAAATTGCCAATAGATTCCCAGATTCCCTTTGCCTAACCTGCTATGTACGGGATACAGCGTGAACTACAGCGTGAAATATTTGAACTATGAAATGTAGGACTTGACAAGCATAAAACGAAAAGTACTTACTTAAGAAGCATGTAATTTTACCAATTTCCCCTTCATTCATATACAAAATTCTTAATAATTTTTTACGCTTTCGACCAGCGTGTCACTACCTACCAAACCAAGTTTACAAGAAAACAATACGCTGTAGAGGCTTCAAGTTTGTAGAACAGAGAAACCGTGGAAATTTGCGGTGTAAAAGGAAATTCTGCATGCTCAGAATGCTATTGTACTCATACATTAACTGTATTAGTCAGTCAGTACTAACTGGTCCAACCTATATTTTATAATTACTTAAAATCATGGGGGGAAAAAAAATTGCTTCACGCAAAAATTTTATCCCAAATATAGCAGAATATGAAGATACAATTTATTTCCCCGATTGGGAATCGAACCCAACTCACCAACCGTGGTGTTTAGCGAGTTAAAATCGTATATTTTTACGTTTTTCCATTGGAGAATTGGCGTATGGTTCCGCTTTAGACATGCCACATCTTTAGCGGACGTCGGAAAACTGAGTAAAGAGGTTGTCATGTTAGATAAAACGAGATAAAAGTAACTACTTATCACGATCATAGATCAAAATATGATCGTTTTGTCATAAAATTAAATTAAATTTCTTAAATTACGTAAAGTTATACCATAAAATGGAAAGCCTAAAAATAAGTGATACATCTCTATATTCTCTCGGTCTTCTTAAAGAACGAGAAGATCCAAACACTAACACTATATTTACTATACCTACGTTGTGTGTATTCCATCGGGTAACAACTAGAAGTGATGTCAACGGGCGCGGCTACACCTGTAATTAAAGGCGAGGCGATTTGCATCAACGAATTGCGTATTGACTAATGACAATACATAAGATTTACATATAATTACAATATTTCATATTTTTGTACTCACTATAGTAAGAAAATCTATTTATAAAAGTGTTTTTAAAATTTACAATTGTAATTTTTTATTAGTAAAAATACTTAGGTGTTCAGAAATCGACATGCCTCCTTATTCCTACCTCTAATATTTCTCATATAACCAACAATATTATATGAATGTCTAATGGAAGAGACTAGAGCTTTTTTAAAAATATTTTCTACCTCAAATAAATACAAAGTAATCGAACGTGTCATACAACGTATATAAAATATGATTAATAATAAACAATTTATCCATCACCTACCAAACTGGGAACAAAGCATGTATATAAACGTAGCCAGCTGCAACAACTAGTCTAAACAAGAATATCAGGTTACGAAGGACAAGGGCTTGCAGCGTGAAGGTAAAATTGTATTTATAAATTATTGTTATAACATTTTGTATATGTTTATTATGGATAAATAAAAGAATATCGTCAAGAAAGACACTCTGTTTACTACTTTCAGAAATATTTATTGGACAATCGAACATATTATAGTAATGAGAAAAATAAATATTAATTATTATGTTTTATGTTTCACGCTGTATCCCGCATATCCCGTTTTCCAAAAATCCCCTGATTTTGCGAATTATTACATGTTTGTTGTAAATTCAACGCCACGCCATGTACCAGAGCAGAAAGAAGTAGGTATGTGAAAATCCATTGCCAAGAGTAGGGATGGCTACCCCAAGGCTACGGTGGCCTTGAAGATCAATACAGTACGTTTCAATAAGTTAATTAATATAATTATATTTAATAAGCAGACACGTAGGTGTTTTTATTTTATTAATAAGAATTTTGTAATTTAAAAGGCATTCTTGTCCTTAAAGGTGTTTTATAGTATTTATTGCGACGGTTTTATGTTTTGTAATTAACCGGAACACCATTCAAGTTAATTTAATGGAGTTCATTTAATTATGTTACAGTTAATAACTTGAAATATTGTTTATACTTATAAAAGGCAAAAGATATATATCACTTTTGATGTATCTTATGGTTATATTTATATACTCTTCAATATAATAAACCTAAAGCGTGCGTGTTTGTTCGAATGCTCTAATCTCTATAACTACAGATTGGAAGAAGCAATAAAATGGCTTGTTTATACTATAGATAACAATATCATAATCTTTACGTACCTATATGAAGGCGCAATTACGGGCCCTAATTTATATCACAACAGGCGGTAAAACGTAAAGTAATAGTATATGGCAAAAGTCTTAAAAGACGAATTACCATCATTATTTTATAAGCATATTTTTTTATTTACATTATTTTATGAATTTCAAGTCACGATCATCGTGTTCATCTACGGCACCGTCTCCTTATTTATTTTGAATATAATAGAATGTAATTTTTATATTCGCATGATTAAATAAATAAATAAAAATTGCTAGTGAAAACCAACTTCATTGATTTTTAAATGTCCTTAACCTCATAAACTTGGGGTTTTCTTTGTCACGACAAAACTTATTTATTTAAATAGAAATTCTATTATTTATTAGTCTAGAGGCAGACTTGAAAAAGATCTAGATTTTGAATAGTAAATATCTAAGTATGTATGTATATATGTACAATTACATTGTACACTGGAGGTCATGTATTCGACCTTGAGTTTTAATGATATTTGTATGTAAATTACAATTGTAAGAACTAACTAAATGGGTCTAACTGTAAGAGCGACGGTTGCTTGTTCGAAAATTTTGAATTAATGAACTATGCATATAAATAATATTGGTGGAAAGTGGAGAACGGAGTGCTTTGACACTGGGTTCTGCTTGCTACTTGCATAGCGTCGTGCTATTCGGGATAAAGCCTGAAAAAAATAATAGACCGTTTAAAAATTATATTTATTTATTGTTTATACAAATGCTAAAATTGTGATATCTTTCCATTGATGAGTCGTTGGCACTGTAAAGTAAGAGTGGTAATTCTATGCCACAATGTAAACTACTTTATACTCGTATACCTAACGTATTAATGTCGTGCCGCCTCTCTGACTCCACTTTCGTTTTCTTTAAGCTGACCGTCCATAGATGTATGTACATAAATGAATGCAGAGAAATAAGCCAAGCGTAAAGTGCAACGGTTGTCTATTTATAACAACATTTTGGAATTTAATTTTATTTCTTTTAATGTTCCAGAATTTATTTAATTTTTCATTCTGCATTCTACAAGATGCGTCGTTGGGTTCCGTCACTTAACACGCAATGCCTCGAAATTGGGAGGAACGTGTAAAACAGAACCACTTAACACTAAGTTCTCTCTTCAGTATGCTATATAGAAATATGCGTAAAGCAAATAAAACTGCATTCTACTTTCTATATTATAATTAATAAAGAGTGTAGTTGCTATATAAACTAGTTGTTAATACTTCGTTTTGTTTTGAATACAACCGTCACCGTATGTAACCTGATTTATTTATATATATTTTTTATTTTTGTTGTATAATTTTATTTTACAAATTAAATTATATAAATAACTTTTTCGTTTGTAATCAATTCAGGATTGAGTTTCACTTTACGAGCGTGATGAAAAGATCGTGTAAATTTCATAGAAATTAGTCATTCCAATGTTTCGATATTAGTCTAATAGAAAATCGCACTAAATGTTATTGTAGTTGTGGACGGTTAACTTTTGAATAGGTACTTTTACTCTTATATATGAGAGAGTAGTCATATATTCTTTATTACCTACGAACTTATTACCCATGACGAGATAGTTTTAAGGAAAATTATTTTAGACACTGTTCTTATATATCTCTTTATTAAGTAAATATTTTGTGTGTTACAGTAAAAGTGCTATGATTATTTGAGCTTTAAAA
Organism: Heliconius erato demophoon; assembly: GCA_018249695.1. Lineage (NCBI taxonomy): Eukaryota > Metazoa > Arthropoda > Insecta > Lepidoptera > Nymphalidae > Heliconius > Heliconius erato. The sequence goes on from DWQW01002258.1 coordinate 23,418, forward strand.
AAATAAAAATAATATCGATTTTGAATCTGTGCTACTTCCATTGAGTGAAAAATCGATGTACCGAACGTTTGCAATTTTTTTATACAGAAAATTAATATATCAATCACTATTTATATAATTTATAAGTATAGCCTTAAAATCATCATAAAACTATTCACAGTTGGACAAATGTGAGGAGGAGGCCAAGTAAATATATAAAATATAAACGTAAATTCTGTGGGAATTTGGAGGTCAAGACCAAGTTCGCTCGCTTTTATAAATTATACGACCCAAATTAAAAGAACTGAGACACAAAATACAAAGTTTTGTCTATGTCGCGTTTTTTTAGCAAGAGTACATTTCTAAATATTATTTATTATATTAATTTATGATAGTTAAAAATAAACTTTTACTTTTGTAATAAGGTATGGAGGTTTGTAAGTGTACGAATAATAACTACTTCTATCAAACCTTTTTTGAGAATAATTAAATAATATACCTAAATAAAATTAATAATAATAATAATATGATTTTTCATTAAAAATTATATTGACTGAACATTTTGATGTCTTAGTTAAATGTATAAAATGATTCAGGATATAAAAGTTTAAGGTAATTTTACATATTAAATAGATTAATAATACTTTTATTATACGAACTAAATTTTTCACTTAGGAACGGTGTCATGTAAAGTGTATCGCAGGTGCCGACTCACTTGCGTTGTTTTGAGCCAGCCATGCGTGTATAATGTGAGAACTAAGGCTGGATGTATAACATAACTATGCATATACATATTTCTACTAATATTTATTTATGATAATTGTGATGAAATATATGCTGCGAAATACTATTGTATACTATAATTTTTATATATACAAAGTACTTACAGACGGAACTATTGAAGTCTATTAAGACTTCCGTTCCTCACTTTCTGCCGAATTCTAGAGGCATTGCGTGTTGAGTAGCGGAAGTCAACGCTGCGCTTTGCTCGTCACCCGAGCGAGGATATGGAAATATTAAATATTTCATATCCTTCAGTTGGAATCGAACCCACAACTTGTCGCGTTTACTATCGCACGCTTGTGCCCACTACTGCGACCACTACTCTTTTTTTACCCATAATAGATGAGAATTAATTAATGAATGAGTAAAAATGGTATATTATATACTTACTAGTAGTTAATATAATATATTACTTTGATCCCCAATGTACTTATTGTGTCTCAAGCTTTGTCTTTCCATGGAGAGTCAATGCTCCTGCTGGTGCTACAAAGGCATTGGTTAAGATAAGAGAGTTTTGCATATTGCGACATGGTATAGCTGATTCAGTTCCTTAGTCATTTTATGGTACATACGTTTGCATTGTGTTAGTGTTATCAAGGGAGTGCGAGTTCATATCCCGCTGGGTTTAATTTTATTTAATTAAATTTCAAATTACTTTTTACATGTTATGTATGCGTTTTACTTAAAATATACAATAAATAATACTTCTCTTGCAACGGTTTGGGACTTGCAGTATGATAAATATTTATGAAAGTATGTAATAAATTGAAGGAAATTAAATTAATATAGATACTTTCCATCTTTAAGATGGTATATGTATATATTCTTTGTTACACGCATAACTTCTTACAGTAAAACTCAAGTAAATAATGGAGAATAATGTAACTTTACAACTAGTTAATACTTTTATCTCTGCTTTTAAAGCGAGATTAAAAATAAGCCCCTTTGTGGCAAAACAATTGTCATAATAAATACACGTCGTGGCGTAGAGATACAGGCGAGCGACTGTCAACGTGACGGTTGTGAGTTCGATTCTAATAAAATATTTAATTATTTCCCCGCTCTGATAAAGAGGCAAAGTGAGGCGTTGAGTTCCACCGCCCACTACGTAATGGCTTGTGAATTCAGTAGAAAGTGTCATATCACTAGATTTTTGGTCGCCTCTGCCTACCCTGCTACATGCGGAATATATGGTAGGCATAAAGCTAAATAAAACAAACATTATTATAAGATTTATTACACAGATAACTGTGTCTTCAAATCAATAATGATATGTAAATAATCTATTTCAGGAAATGTATGATTATGCGGAGGTTACTCATATTATTTGTTATCTTTCCTTACAATACTGTAAAAACGCTTCTCTTATCTATGAAAATTTCACGTTTTCGTACCTGTTTATTAAAACACATATTTTCTTCATTAAAACCAACATTATTCTAGTAGTATTATAATAAATTTCTTTTATTTCGTGATTTTTCGTAGTTATATATGAGTATTATATTTTTTTAAAAACCGACGTTTCCATTTCCATTAATTTAACTTTATAAAGAGTGTTAGGATAGCCCCTCAATACGCAACATCTCGAAAGTGGAGACCGGAGTATCAAAAATGTTTAACTCTAGGTTCCCTCTGCCTACCCCGCCACAAGCTGATTACAGTGTGAAGCTAAAAAAAAATTACTTTAGTATATATTATTACAATTACTATGCCCGTCGCGTTGCTTTGCCCTAACGGTTAGTGCTCTCGGCACGTGGACCGCATTCCTCTCATGTCTAACTGTACGGGATAGAGTTCCTTAGAAAAAGCTCTGCTTATGTGAGAATTGTAGCTAATTGGAAACACTTTGAGCTAATCGTCTTTCTTATTATGTAGAAACATTATGTTGTTGAATATGTAAAATATTTGTTTTAAATACTTATTATGATGTTCTTTAGTTTTGTAAAATTATTCAGAAATTTATAATAGGTGAATATAAAAGAAATCATTCTATTCTCTTGTTTCCCAAATACATATTGAAATATGAATAGAGATTGGACTATATGGGAGTCTTATTTATTATTGGTTATTTATTATTTATTATATATAAAAGTATCCGAAATATTTCTCCTCTTATTTCTTTTTATTTTTATGATGTAAGCTGTATCAACATTTATATATAGTTTGTAAATGATGACACTTCATTCGTCGATCGCATTACCGCAATCGTTTCTCAGATGCATTAATCTACATGTCAAAACGATATCATACTTAAAATTCTTTTCGGTCTAAGCCTTTTAGCTTGACAGCTCTTAATATTATTATTCTACAATGTTTACGATTATGTTTTATGTTTATAGAGAAATAACTAAAAAAATATATAAAAAGATTCTAGAAAAGATTGATGATGAAAAGAATTCTAGTGATGCTCTAAACTATAGAGGTTAAATATTATTTTCTCTTATTTTCACTTATTTCGATACATCATGTATTGAGTAATTAAAAACTTAGCAGTACTTTGTCTTATAAAACTGAGGCAACTAACATCTATTGTATATTATAAATTACTGTATGAGACGGTAATAGAACTCAATTAAATAATTTCATCAGGTTTCTTAGTTAGTTCGTCAACATTTAACCTTTTAAACTTTTACTTTTATTATATTAATATAATAATTCTTTATCGCCATGTCACGTCCATCAAACAGCCACTAATTTATATTTATCTTTTCAGGTAATTTACGGTCGAAATATGCAAGAACACGCTTTTAGCTACACGTAGGTGTAGGTAAGAGCCGGTACCCTGTTCAAGTTAGTATGTAAATGCTGAGAAAATATTTATATCTATGTTTTTTATAATTTAAAATGTTATTCCACACTTAGGAAAGAAACATACTTTTAAGAAAATGTTAAAAGTTGAAAGTAGCGGGATTGGAACCCACACCTCTCGGAAACTGCCCTAGCGCTCTGACCAACTAAACCATACGTTTTCATCGGGTTTTCTTTACTATGGAACACAAAAACATCTTTTTGTGGGAATCGAATAGAATCGAATTCACAACAGTAGCGTTAGGGTCGCAAGCTGTGCCACTAAGCCACGACGGCCTCTTACATAACAAAATACAACGTAATTTATTTAATTCGTGTAAAGTCTTTATAGGTGGAGATCCCATCGTTTAAAACTGTAGGGATCAGATTTTCTAATGAAACTCATAATTAAGAATGATACATGATAGTAGAATAGATTACACTAGGGTTGCCCAAAAAAATCCTGCCGCAATCATCTTTAATTAATGTTTTTCGTAACTCGTTTTTGGAGAAAATTGCACTCATATGTTTTTTATGTGAATCGCACATCATTTAAAAGAAAATCGCATAAGGAATTGGAAAAATAATGGTTGCCAGCTCTCAGTCTGCCGCAAGCTCAGGGTTGCCTGATTTAAAGATGTCACTTAAAGTTTATATTTGCACTCATGTGTTTTTTTAATGAATTATATATCAAATTAAAGCTTATTTTTTTCTCATCATAAAAACACATGGTTGCCTGGAAAATAACTGCCGCAAGCAAAGGTTGCCATCATTTGAAATATTTTATTCAGATTCCGTTTGACTGAGAATAGACGATGAAATGCGCGGTTTGCCTTATGTTTTAAAGTAAAATATTATATAATAGAAGGTCAATCTTAAAATTAATGTTTATTCTAGCTATTCACCTGTTAAATGAT
>DWQW01002259.1:0-27881 GCA_018249695.1 Heliconius erato demophoon
GTCCAGTTATTCACTTCAGTTGCCACTTACTAAATTAATCTAACACTATAATCTAAATCTACATGCATAAAAATAAACATTGTAAATGAATTTGACTTAATTGATTACAATAGATAAAATGTTCATTGAACCTAGTGTTAAGACCCTCCGTTCCCCACTTTCCGCCAAGTTCTGGAGGCATTGCGTATTGGCGTTTGGCGGAACTCAACGCCGCAAAAAAAATATACTAATAGTTACTTAATTGCAAAAAAACTGCAATTGTTGCAGAACAAATCATACCTACAATGTTGTTAAGGAAATACGAATTTCGCATTTAATCCGCCAATTCAGCAGTTATTAGAATGCAAAGCGTTCCACTTTTGTTGTGACCGAAATAACCAGAAATACGGAAACTGAAATACTCGTGTGGCATACGAATATGTGTAGACAGTTGTACATTTTCTATAGATTGCATCCTTGTTTTTTTTAAAACGGTGCGTTTCGTGCTTAATTTGCTTTGTGTATTTTTATTCAGAGCACGAGGTAGCGAGCGGCAAGTTTTATTAAGTTTAATAAAATATGGAAGAACTATCCGATATATATATATATAAATAATTTTTTTTAATCAATACATTCATAAACCGGTCTTAACTTTGAGATCGATCTTGAGAGGGAGTTTGAGATACCGTTTTCATTCATAAAGCTTATAAGATTCTAGATTATGATTTATGAATGAAGACGGCATCTGAAGATCGATCTCAAGAGTTGAGAGCGGTGGTACACGACTATAAAATATACCTTGTGATAGGTATATTTTATAGTCGTGTACCACCAATTGAAAAAAACCGCCGAGCTACATCCAAACTCTTATTTAAAATGCCAAAATACCTGACACGGTTGTCTGTCTGTGACGTCCCTACTACATTCATATCATTTATACCAAAGAATTCTATATGAAAAAATAAAACTATAAATAAACATTCCGACATTTTTTGTAATAAAATACATATTTAATGATAAGTGAACTTACAATACTAAAATATATTAAATAATTTTACATTACAAATATATATATACAATAATATCTCAATTATAAATATTTCTTTAGTGTTTTGCGCAAATCGAGTTCCCTATTACGTTTATTCAACTTTTACTTGTATAAGAAGGTTTAAGTATTTTAAATTATATATAATCCCTTACAAAGTACGTACAGCATCTGAGTTCATTATTTATTAAGCAATCAGTACCTCGTTACGATTGAGTTGTTTAAGTGAAATCTGTCATTATATGAGATGTTATTTGAGTGTTTCTAGAGGCTAACAGGTTGTGGGTTCGATTCCGAATCGAGGATATGAAATATATAATATTTTTATTTCTTCTAAACATGCAATTTCTCCAGAATTAGGCGAAAAGAGGTTAATTGTTTTAATGGAAGCGGAGTGTCTTAACTTTAGCTTCCTAGGTTCCCTCCCTGCTATGTGCGGGATACACTGCAGCTAAAAAAAACAACGGCACATTGACATACATTGCACACATTGTTAAAACTTAACATGCGTCGAAAGTATAACATTTAAACCCTAATAATACTAAGCTTTCACTTTTTATCTGATTTAAAAATCATGTAATAATCCATCTATCTATCTATACGTGATTACTTTTTCAAATGATTAGACTATATTGTAATATTGAGAATGGAAAGCAAAAAATGCAGTAGTAGGTACCTACTAACATAATTGGTGGTTACGTTCGTACGTTGAATAATATATTTTTATTTTGTAAAGAACGCCGATACCAGAATCCGGTGATTCATTTAAGTAAATACCTTACATTGGGCTGTCAGTTAAACTGACATTAAATGGGCTTAACAAGTTTTCATAAATTACATACCTACAACGAACTTAAATTATAAGCAACTACTTAATTATATAAAAACTCATAAATTTTACCTTAATATGAAATATCGTAATATATTTTTTTATATAACAGCAGCCACTGGTTAAATCTATGTAAGAATTAATTAAAATTAATAAAACATTTTGTAAAATTATAAAATAATGTGTCTGATTGGTATTTTGACGTTTGTGTCCGCCATCTTTAAATGTTTTTAGTGACCAATGGAAGCGGAGATCACAATAATGTCACTGATTTCTCTCTACATCTCTATAATACTATAAGAAACAAATAAATAAGTAAATAAAAACAAGTAGTTAGTAAAAAAATACTTATATTTTTATAAATTATTAAAATATTTTTTTCTAAAAAATATTATACATAGATTTAAAGTACGAAATCACAAGAAACGCCGTGAACAGCCGCATATATTTTCCATAGTAATTAATGTATATCTTGATTCTTGATAAAGCCATTACAAAAGTGAACGTGATTTAAAAAGAATTGATTCTTTACTAATTATTTCGAGGCGTATTTTTAATTGTCTTACAGTCTTATCTCACTGTAGGTCACGGTTGTAAGAGTTGTATAATAGAAGTATCGAATGAAAGTGGTCATAACTTGGTTTCATTTTTATTGATCACGTAAAAGCTTAATTGAAAGCTTATGATTTTTAATTAATTTCAATTTAGGGTTTAAGTTAAGAAAATAATAAAGATAATTATTTTAATTAATATGTTTTAATATATTAATTAATTTAGCTTTAAATGGTTAATTATTATAATTATTTGTACATAAAAAGTCAATAAAATAATTACAATTTTTAACAAACAACAAAAAACCGATATCCACCGGATTCCATAATCAGAACCTAACCAACTCTCCTCAAACTGCCCTTAAAGTCTATCCTTTCCAATAAAAAAGAATAATTGAAATCATTTGGCGTGATATTGAGTAATTCATCCATTTATCGCGCACATTAAATGAAAACATGAGAAGCAGTAGCTTTCAAAAAAGAAAAGAATTATCAAAATCGGTTCACCCAGTCAAAAATTCTGAGGTAACGATCATAAAACAAAACAGTACAATTGATGATAACCTCCTCTTAGAAGTCGGTTAAAAAGTAAACGATCCAATTATAACAAGTGTATTGTAGGTATTTCATACAAGTCAAAAGCAAGTGAAAATATATAGGAAATATATAGCTAACTACAGTATTGGCCATTTTGGAACAATTACCCGCCAGCTAATGGCTTAACCGGCGGTAATTAGTTACGCAAGTGAAATACGACGCTTAATGCTCTCGATATTATATGAGTAATGGCTCTGAAATATATTGTATCGCGAAAGAATTATATTAAATGTATATTTTTTTTCGGTTTTACGCTGTAAACCCGCGCATGCCATGGTAGGCAGAGGGAACCTAGTGTTAAGAAAATCCATTTTCTGCTTGCAGGCTTATTTTTGAGGCATTGCGCGTTAAGCAAGTTGGCGGAACTCAACACCGGGCTTTTGGCTTGGTGCCAGATCTATGAGAATTATAATTTATAATTTTAATAAATAATAATTCATTTCCCGAGTGGAGATCGAACCCATAACCGTCACGTTACACGTCACATCCTTGTTCTCCTGCGCCACGGCGGCCTAAATGTATATAAATAAATATAAATCCTTTTAACAATATAAGGATGAAAGTTTATGACGATGGATGTTTATTCTACATTCACGCAAAAACTCTAAAATTATTTAAATGAAATTTAACAGTAATATTAAATATACAGACTACAATTAAAGATTTGTATCATTTATTTATAATAAGCAAAAACAACCGCTTAAACAGTAAGTTTAAGCAGGCGAAGTCGCATTTGGGCTCTAGAAATAATGAATAACAACACAAAATGAATAATTTTAATAAAAATGTGAAGTTATTGTCCAAATAATTCTTGTTTGAAATAAAAGCGAGTTTTAGATTTATAAAAGCTTCCAAGGGATTATTAAAACGTTGGTAAATCATTAGGCATTTACATAAAGCTTAGGAAAATTTTAATATAAACTAGCGGATTTAGGCACTCTCGCCATTACCGGATTTTCTCGCGTGAAATATTACGTTGAATATTTGTAATATAAAATATATTTTAAAAGCATTTTAGTAGTAAAAAAGAAATGAAAAGAAAGTCAAAATAATATAAAGAAATATTTGTACGAGGCTTAACAGAAGTGAACGTCACGTTGGACCCTGTCCACTTGTTGCTACACCGATTTCATATATCCCATGATGCAAGGCATCGGAACACGAAGTTTCCCGACGCCAGAATATTATGGGAATAAATTTATATGAAAATTGAATAATAATCGTTATTTTCATACAAATAAATATAAGCTAAGGTCGAAACCGGGAATAGAACGTAAGCCCAAAGAGCTCATTCCGCTATCTCAAACACACGGCTACTGCGGCAATACGCTACAACGCTAAAACTGTAAACATATACTGTGAAACGTCACTAGCGCCATCTATCAAGACATTTAACAAGTTATGTAAATCGATTTTGATTTGTGATTTATAATCGATTTATTATTTGTAGTACCTAAAAGTAATAATAATCTATTTGATTAATAATCGATTTTAAAAAAAATGTATTAATTATGTATGTATGCCTTATCTTTTTATATTCAAAGTTGTTTACAAAAAGCTGTCGTCCGTCTGAACCAGGTCGTCTATTGTTAATCTTTTAACAGTATTCGATTATTCAACTGAAACGGTTGCTTTTTTGCATTTAAACGATAAGATGTTGAAAGTTTTAAATATAAAATCCAATATATATTCATATTTTATTGTAAAACATTTTATTAAATAATAATTTAAAACAAGGCTATTTAAAATATCAACTAAATTAAGCCACAAAACTGTTATAAACATTTAATTTTAATACGTGAATAGCTTCATGCAAAATAATAAGCAATTATAAATATAATAAATACATATAAGAGATCTGCCGATAACCGTGAGAGCTAGGAAGTAACGAATCTCTATAAGACCGGACGTTTCAGTCAGTCAGTCTGTTGTACGCCTGCTTCCCCTTGTTATAGGCGTCTATAAATGGTCAGCATTCACCAAGATCCTAATTATTGGGAGAAATGAATTAATAATAAGGTAAGTTTTAATATACTTTAATTAACAGGTTTTACTTATGTTTAAATGAAGAATGTAGTATATGGTCATATAAGTAAATATTAGAGGCCAGACGTGGTGCAGGAGCACAAGCGTGTGACTCTAAACTCGATAGATAGTGGCTTCGATTTCCACTCGAAGGAATCCACTTTAGCATGGTGGGTAGAGAGGATCTAATGTGAAAATATGTTGGATTTATTATTTTAAACGAAACTTAACGTCGCTCTGGCAGAGCGAAGAAATGAAGATGAATGGGGATCGATTCCACGGCGACCTAGATCCCAGTGATACAATATTAAATGCGTCACAATGGATCATTATAATTTCTTTTAAAAAACAATTTGTCAAAAACAAATGTCCAAAAGTATGTTTATCTATGTACCTACACAAAAAAAAAAAATTGACAACCATCCAATAATATTGGCGATAAAAAATGCTTTGACTCGTAACGCTATATCATGTCGAACATCAGGACAAACAGCCAATCAATATAACATAATTGATGATATAAAAGATATGTAATTATCTTAGATACACATTAGCTTCCTTTTCCCACAGAGAGTTCTCATAAAGGATGTTAGCGGCATTTTTGCGGACGAAACTAGATTAGATTTGGTCCAGATTATATATTTTTTTACGTAGTTTATATTGTTATTTCTATTTAATTTATATGTATAAGGCAATGTATCGATATTTCGGTATTACAAATTATAAGTAAAGCAGAAGCTGGATCTCATTTAGAAGAAGTAGTAACGGATTGTCGGAAATTCGATAAAAAATTGACATTTGATTAGATTCTGTCTATACGATAACGTTAATAGACACGGGAAAAATTACTAATTCCTTTTATTGCTATTTTGAACTACCACTAAGGGCAGTTTATGATTACATACCTACATTTAAAAAACTTTTAAAAAACGTTTTTTTTTTCAATATTGAAAAAATCTCATTGAAACTCGCGATTTTTCACTTTGCCTAAAGACCATCGATAAATTTATAAATATTCACATATGTATATAATATATGTTTGCCATTTTAGCAAAAACGGTCTACTATTTCGTATCAAACCGGAGGGTAGCCCGTCAATAGTCTAATGAAGCATGAGAGATAAGATGGTTTTGGCGACGCTCGAATGACTTGTCTCTTGTATTATGTACTACGGACGTATGGAAACTAATAGTTGTTAAAATTGATTAACGGTATAATCGTATAGCGCGGCGTTGAGTTCTGCCACTCAACACGCAATGCCTCCAGAATTCGGCAGAAAGTGGGAACGGAGTGTCTTAACATTAGCTTCCCTCTGCCTATCCTGCTGTATGCGGGATACTGCGTGCAGTTGATAAAAAAAGTAACAGAAAATATTTAGCTGTTATAATATATTACTTACATTTATAGAGGATAGTGCCAGAGAGGGCATACTCATACATTAATTTATTAAGGTTCTTAAAAATTTATTTCTTTTCATGTAGAGACATTTTGTACTAAGTTATTAATATTACTGCGGCCAATCGTGGCGCAGGGGCACTAAGTGTGACTGTAAAATCGGCTGGTTGTGGGTTCGATCCCCACTCGAGGATATGACATATTTATTTTCATTTATATTTTCATTTTTTCGCTCTGGTGTCGAAGCAAAGCGCGGCGTTGATTCCGCCAGAACTCAGTGGAAAGTGGCAAACGGAGTGTCTTAACACTAGGTTCCCTCTGTCTACCCTGCTATGTGAGTGATACCATGTGAAGCTGATTTCATTTTTAATTCTTTTTATTAATATTTTGTTATATTGAAGTACATCTAGCACCTATTTTACAAATATAAATAATTTAAAAAACTACAAGAAAAACAAATCGCAACTGTGCAAAGGCGTCATCAAATATATCAATTAATATAATGAAAACAAAAATAAAACATTTAAAAGATTAAAAAAGATATGAAAGCAGGTGTATTTTTATTCCTTCTTATTCAATTTTAAATTAGGATTTTGAATTTATTATACCCACAAAGGCTTCTTTCCAATGGGGGAGAGAAAACAGTGAAAGATTATACAAATGCCGTATAAATCTTACATTTCAATTTTGCTGCAGCCCTCCGCGATCAGTCGGAGATAGCTTAAACGAGAGTGTCACATTGTATCTATGGAATGTCTTTTAAAGTACTCTATAAAGAAAAAATCTATTTCCTGCACAGTTTTAGGCTTTATTATAAAGTACATAGGATATATATTCGCATAGATATTATTTAATGAACGTGATTTTATATGTATGCGTAAGTAACAAGTTAATTTCGAAGAAGCGGCAATGGAAGCCCCGCGTTTCATCTCTAATTGCTTCGGGGAATGGGAACAAGCGGCCGTACCTATATATCAATGTTAATGAAAAGTGAGGCCAGTAAAAGAGTTGTGGGTTCAATTCCCACTATTGGAAATGAAATATTTTATTTTTTTCATTTATTCGATCTGGTGTCGAGGCAAAACGCGACACGATGTTGACTTCCATCACTTAATATGCAATGCCTCCAGAATTCGACGGAAAATAGGGAACGGAGTGTCTTAGCACTAGGCTCCCTCTACCTACCTTACTGTACGCGGAATACAGCGTGAAGGAAATTAAATAATGAATATTTTCATTTCTCCGCTCTGGTGGCAAAGCGAGGCGTTGAGTTCCGCCACTCAACTCGCAACGCCCTCCGAATACGTCGGAAAATGGGGAACGGAGTGTCTTAACATTGGGTTCCCTCTGCCTACGACGCCGAAGCAAAAAAAAGTAAAATATTCCCCTCATATCGATCACAGCAGCGATATCGATAGGAATTTATAATATAAAAGTTGGTAGTGAATAAATGAAGAGCTTAATTTTAATGCGTATATGAATTTTCATTGCACAGGACGCGAATAAAGGGAGGCGTCTCGCCACAGGCAGCTCGTTGGTACTGTTTATGGCGTGTGTATTGTAATATTTTTCCTTTCTCCATATAACTATATTTTCAGGTTGTAATATTGTTATTATGTGGTGTGGTGGCGCAGGGTCTCAGAGGTGGTTGTAACGCGACGGCTGTGGGTTCGACTTCCGCTCGAGGCAATGAATTCTTCGCTCTGATATTAAATCAAAAACTTGACGTCGAGTTCTGCCACTGAACACGCAATGCCTCGAAGAATTCAGCGGAAATTAGGGAACACAGTGTTTTAACAGTAACACTAGGTTCCCTTTGCCTACCCTCCTGTGTGCGGGATACAGCGTGAAGCTGACTTAATTTTTTAATTATTCAGTGACTACGCCCATACTAATATTTCACAGGATCCAGTCCTGTGAAATATTAGTATGGGCGATATGAGATGACATTATTGAAAAAAAAAATCCAATTTAATTAACTTTACTGATATAAATGAATATTTTTTTTGGTCCAACATTCGAACAAAAACAATAAAAAAATATTCTTTTATTTCTTAGTGAAAAAGTTATACAGTACTTACGGTGCTATAATCTTTTTAATACTTTTCTTTGACTACCATCTTAACTTTGCCACGTTGAAATAACGAAACTGGAGGGAATCATTTTGGGAAGTGTTATGGTTTTGTTTATTATAAGTTGCGTTGTTTGAAAGAAGAAATGGCTTATAAGAATATTTTTTATTAAGTTAAAAAAATATTTTAAACTTTGTAGGGTAGGTATCGTTTACATTTTTTAAAACAAATATAAATACATAGGTAAAAGAAAATGGAATATTTTATGTTATTAAATTGAAACTGAAATTAAATTGAACAAGAAAGTAAGCAATTCGTCATCGGATAGCTTAAAACTTGTTTATAATATTTGAAGAGAAATGTAAAATAACTGATATGTCACGTAGCTGCTGCTTAAAATAAAAATGAAAATATTCTTTTTTTCACGCTGTATCTCACATGTAGCAGAGTAGCCAGAGGGAGCTTAGTGTTAAGACACTCCGCTCTCCACTTTCCGCCGAATTTCGGAGGCAATACGCGTTGAGTGGCGGAAATCAACGCCGCTCTTTCTTCAACACCAAAGCAAAGAATATTAAATATTTAATTTCCTCGAATGGGAATCGAACCTGTCGCGTACACAGTCACACTCTTGATAACACAACGAAGCTTTTAATATTATTATATACAATAAAACCTAACAAAGCTTGATTATTTCTTTTGTAAATGTCAAAAAACATGGGTTTGTTCGTGTAATTACAAGGTTCCGTGACATGTTGAAATTATGCGTAAAAATTACAATCTCCGACAGAATTCTAATTACATTAGGTCGTTAACGCTACTATTAATTTGATAAATGTGTTACCATTTTATAAAAAAAAAGATAAACTGACTGACTGACAGCTAACAGTATTTGGTTCTAATAAATATTAGCTTATAGGAAAATAACGGTATAGATGGTCATTTAGAATGACCATACGAACATTTTGTTGAGGTCTTTCGAGGAAATGATATATTTGATAAAATATCAAATATATCATTTCTTCACTATGGTTCCGAGGCAAAAATCAGCTCCAGAATCCGGCGGAAAATAGGGAACGGAGTGTCTTAACACTAGGTTCCCTCTGTCTTAAAAAGAAAACTATATAACAACATGTTTATTCAATAAGGGCTCAAAGTATGATTGCAAACACGACTGATTGTGGGTTCGATCCCCACTCGAGGAGATGAAATATTTATTTAAGTTTATATTTTCATTTCTTCGCTCTGGTGGCGTTGACTTTCGCCACTTAATACGCAATGCCTTCAGAATTCGACGGAAAGTGGTGAACGGAGTGTCTTAACACTAGGTTCCCTCTGTCTACCCACTTGCGTGCGGGATACAGCGTGAAACTAAAAAAAATCTATATAACAATATAAATCAGCTTAGTTACCTCGCTTACCTAGTGTTAAGACACTCCGTTCCCCATATAACAATACGATAATTCAATTTAACCTCCTAAGCCGACTTACCGACTTTAAATATAATTTCATACAGCAATAACTTTCTTAAGCAATAAATATTTCAACTTTCACAAGAGAAGTGATTGCTGGTACAAAAAAAAAAGAAAGAACGTATTGTTAGTTAGTAGCGCTGTCTAATTTGGGTATCGACACTCTTTTTATAAGTTTATATTTTTTGTTCACTACTAAAAAATGTTATAAAAAATTAATCACGCAAGTGATTCGAAATGAATTTCGTTTCTTTATTGGCTTGTAGACGTGAAGAGGGCTTGTTAGAAAAAAAGTTGCACAGTTTAACACCAAGTAGCTGAGATCTCGGTTTTTATATTAAAATTTTTTTTTAGTTTCACGCTGTATCTCGCACATGGCACGGTAAGCAGTGGTCATCTGGGAATTTAGTGTTACGACACTCCGTTCCCATTAGACACTACTGGTCCCCATTTTCCGTCGTATTCTGGTTGTATTACGTGTTGAGTAGCGGCATCCAAAGCCGCGATTTGAGTCGTTACCAGAGCCAAAATATTAAATATTTTATTTCCTCGAACAGGAATCGAACCTACACCCTTTCGCGGTTACAATCGCGCACTTGTCAACCTACGCTACTACTGGCCTTTAGAAAGATATACAAAATAATATATAAATAAAAGATACTAAATAAATATTGAAAATAGACATTTTAAGTTAAAATATATTAAATTGGATTTATTCATTCATAAAATAGTGTTGTCATTTGTATACGCTAATTGATTTTAAGTGAGGACTAGTTATAATTTGATTCAATAAAGATAAGAAATTAAATAATTAAGCTAGCATTTTCTATAATTCTAGTGAATAGATATGTAATTTCCTGTCGAAAGTAGCTTAAAATCTTTTATCTTTGATACAGTTTTGAATTGCCATTTGAACTAGTTAGGACCAGTAGAGGCCAGTCGTGGCGCAGCGTCACAAAGTGTGACTGTAAGGCCGAATGGTTGTGGGTTCGATCCCCACGTCGAGGAGATGAAATATTTACTTAAATTTATATTTCCATTAATTCGTTCTGGTGTCGAGGCAAAGCGCCGCGTTGAGTTCTGCCACTCAACACGCAATGCCTCCAGAATTCGGCAGAAAGCGGGGAACGGAGTGTGTTAACACTAGGTTCCCTCTGCCTACCCTGCTGTGTGCGGGATACCGCGTAAAGCTGATTTTTAACACTAGGTTCCCAGGTTCCCTCTGACTTCCATGTTATATGCCAGATACAGCGTAGAGCTAAAAAAATCTAATTACCTAATTATTTAAAATAGAGCCTAGCTTAAGTCTAGCACTTTCAACTGTGAATTAATAAAGGAGGCCGTTTACGAAATTGCTAATTATTACCTGACCGTTTAATGAGGTCACGTCGCCCTAGAGCAGGGGTTCCCAACCTTTTCTTGATCAAGGACCACTTTTATGTCATTCTTGGTAGCAGGGACCACTATGCATGTAGGGATAATTAAAATTTACTGTAATAATTAAACAGAAACTTCGCCTCACCATCCCGTCATAAAAATTAAAATCGCTCGCGGACCAAATTTGGGCTTCGGCGGACCACTGGTGGTCCGCGGACCACTGGTTGGGAACCACTGCCCTAGAGGCACAGAGGTACTAATTACAGTTTTAATTTAGCTGTATAATATCCTTCACATAAAATATATTTACTCGAGTGTCTCTTATATTAAATTGTTTTCATTGTATATAAGATTAATTGCTTTGAATTTCTTATATCGGGTAAAATTTAGTATTAAGTTTATATTTTATTGTGGGTTCGATTCCCAGTTGAGGAAATGAAATATTTTATATTTTTTTTGCTCCGATGTCGAGGTAAAGCGCGACGTTCAATTCCGCTACACAACACACAATGCCTCCATTGCGTTTTGGAGGACGTAGTGTCTTAACACTACCCTGCTGTGTACATATTTTATCAATAAATTGCAATTTAAAATTTAATAGTAATCAGTTTCACGCTGTATCCCGCACACAGCAGGGTAGGCAGAGGGAATCTAGTGTTCAGACACTCCACCACTTTCTGCTGAATTCAGGAGGCATTGCGTACTGAGTGGCAGAACTCAACGCCGCGCTTAACCTCGATACCAGAGCGAAGAAATGGAAATATAAATTGACTTAATAGTGATTTATTCATATACGTTACAATTAGTATACCTAAGTTTATCTCGTAGTAGAAATAGGTAATTTATCACGATTTGCGGTGAAGGAAAACGTCAGTACGAGAGGCTGCATATGGACGTGTTCGGTATGCGGCGCTAAGTGGTAATACCGAAGATGGATAAAATGAAGTTGTTAAAACCAAATTCGTCTAATATAATTGATTTAATTACCGTGTTTTTGTATTTAGTTCGTCCTAAAAACATTTTGTTTCTAATTAACCAAGTAAAAATATTTTAAGATTAATGTAGAGATAAAGAAATAATAATTTTGTACTAGATTTAAATTTGAATACATGAAAAATATATAAAACAAGTCCTACACTCTTGACATTCGAGAGAATACTGTTAATAAAACATTTTTTTTTAGTTCCACACTGGACATAGCTGAGTAGGCAGTAAGTACTTGGGAACCTGGTTAATTTAAAACACTTCCGTTTCCCAGTTTCCGTCAAATTTGGAGGCATTACGAGTTGACTTGCAAAATTCAACGCCGCGCTTCGCCTCGTTACCAGAGCGAGAAAATGAAAAGTATTAAATATAGCATTTCCTCGAATTGGAATCGAACTCACAACCTATTGTTATAGCCGGTTGTTCTAGTCACACGGTTGTGCCCCTGTACCACGACTGGCCCTAAAACAGTTTAAAATTAAAATTTAAATAAGCTTATATCTCGCGCCATAGAAAAGTAACATGAGGCCAGTCGTGGCACAAAGAATGACTAAAATCGACTGGCTGTGGATTCGATCCCCACACGAGGAAATGATATATTTATTTAAATTTATATTTCCATTTGCTCATTCAACACGCAATGCCTCCAGATTTCGGGCAACGGAGTGCGTAAACACTAGGTTCCCTCTGCCTACCTTGCTATGTGCGGTATGCAGCGTGAAGCTACATTATATTTTTTTTTTACAAAGGACTGGTCAAACTAAGTTCAAAATGTATCCATAATTGCCATCTAGAGTATTTCAAAACGATACCGCAACCAATTTAATCGAGTAAATAATTGCTAACAACTTATTATCTAACATTTATTAAGCGGTAAAGTTATTATTAAAGCAATTAGTGAATGCAATAAAACTAATTTAATTTGACTCGTGTATATTAATAGAGCTAGGTAGAGGTCTGTGGAGGGCTTGTATATACCTATATTTTTTTTTTACGTTGATTAAATATAAATTAAATCAACTGGATCTCGCATACAGCAGGGTAGGCAGAGGAAACCTGGTGTTAAAACACTCCGTTCTCCAGTTTCTGCCAAATTTTTTAGGCATTGCGTTTCGAGTGGCGGAATTCAACGCCGGACTTTTGGTTTGGTGCCAGAGTGAAGAAATCAAAATCTCATTCTGACTAACAAAAACCTCATTTTAACTAATATAAATAGTGGATAAAAAATATGTGGGTGTTTCTTACAAATAAGTAAAAAAATATTCGTACATACATATTGATGATCACTAGATTTATTGGTAACCTTGAATTTGAGACTCACCTGTAAAGAGAAAAAATACAAATTAGTTACATAAAAGATACTATGTAATATTTAAAGCTATGACAAATCAAAGAATACAATGTGCTATAAGCCACAAAATGAATATTTCATTTTTATGTGATATAGCCATGGCGCCTCTAGAACCATTTAAATGGAAAACACGTCTTAAATACACTATAAGTATAATTTTCACATTTATTTCAATAAAATAGATTTTTTGGTTTTTTAAAGGGAACATGTCAACTTATTAGTTATCTGTGGACCAACTCTAGCTTGTCATAAAATTTAATCGATTTACAATGCGATTATCGAAGGGAATGTCGATAGAGATGTGTAAAACCGGTATCGAGTAATAAAAAAATATTGTTAGCTTAATATTATGCTTGTGTGCTGTAAATATGAGTGATCGTGACTCGTCAGTAGGTCAAGATGTTAATAACTGATAATGATTTGTTCACTAAGCACGAACGTAAAATCGTCTAAGTACGAGAAGATCGAGAGATTGAGCAAGTACTCGATGTATTGACGTATACAGACGTGAGACTCTTCAATTCGATACTAAATGCCTGTTGAGGTTTAAAGTATATTAACAGTACGTTACCGTTGCAGTCATTAGTGTTTAGAAAAAAAAAGTAAGAGCTTTGTTATCTGTGGTAGTTGACACATCACGGGCCAGGAATTTTGGCGCCAAGCAGATTTTATAGAGAAAGTCAGCCCGCGGCTGTACTATCCACAGATTGGTGTCAATGGTTGTCAAAATGTAAATTAAAAAAAAATGCTCTTGATGGCCGCCGTTTTCACACAGAAAACGAGGTGATTTGTCATCATTAATTCTGTTTTTATTCCGTGACGTGATGGTGTTAGAGGCGTTAAGGAGCTTTAAATAGAAATAAGATAAAAGATGAAAGGTTGAAAGAGATGAAAGATACTTTGCAAGCAATTAAATAGTTTTTTTTTCTAAAAAAATATACGTTAGTAAGTTAAAATAGGCAGTGTAAATAAAATTGAAATGAAAAATATCGATTTTAGAGATTTTTTTAAATTTTTTTTTGTTTGTGGTGGATTGATACCTAAACACTGACATCTAATATTAATAACTTTTATTTTATTATATTTAGAAGCGTGTCAGTCGTGAACGAAGCGAGGTCAGACTATTGTATGAATGAGATAAATCGTCTGCATTTGCTTATTTCTCAGTATTATTCTGAACTAGATTTATTCCAATAAAGGTGGCCATTATTCTATGAAGTTTCTCTCGGGACATGTTTAACTACAAATATTGACATATCGAATAGAAAAGACAGAATATACGTAAAGAGATCTGTCAATAAAAGTTAGTATTAGTAAAAGAGAAGTAGTTTTAAACTTTATGTTGTAGAGTAAAAGCTTTAAACCTACTTTTCTTACTAAAATAGTTTTCGACTGTAAATAGTCTAGAAAATCAAATCAACTTCACGCTGCATCCCGCACACAGCAGGGTCGGCAGAGGGAACCTAGTGTTAAGACACTCTGTTCCCCATTCTGCCGAATTCTGGAGGTATTGCGTGTTAAGTGGCAGAACTCAACGCCGCGCTTAACCTCGACACCAGAGCGAAGAAATGAAAATATAAATTTAAGTTTACAAAATAAAATCGATAAAATGTTTTAATATCGACAATGTTTATAGATAGTATGTAAAAGTTGTGAATTGTATAATTTAAAAAGGCACAATCAAAACAGTAAAATTGTGAACGAAATGGAAAAACTAGGTACCAGTAGTTAGTTTTCAATTTATAGTTTTTATATTTGTTACTGGATGTATAATGTATGTACCATTTAGTATGTATTTTTTACCGATTGTATGAGCAAGGCTAGTATGATTTTACCCAAGAATATTTATTTTTGCGGAGTGACATGACACTATACTGAGATGTCAATATATAAAATATTTCGCTCTCGCAAAAAGCGACATTTTTTCTAATTTTAGTTCTGAAATAATAATTGTAAGTTATCAAAAATAACTTTAAGACATTTAAGACATCTAAAAGTGGAATTACGAGGCTAATCGTGGCGCAGGGGCACAAGTTTATGACTGTAAACGCGAACAACACCCAAAGCCTCCAGAAAATTGGGAATGAGGTGTTTTAACACTAGGTTCCCTCTGCCTTCTCTGCTGTGTGGGGGCGTGAAGCTGATTTAATTAAAAAAAAATAGGATTTAGAAGAGATCTTTGTAAAATAAATATATTTTTGATGATTAAAATTAATCACAAATATTAATAACTGAGAAGCTACTTACATTTGTATGTATTATAAAATAAATACACTACATAAAGAGTAAAACGTGGTGATTTGTTTGTGGCAGATTTTAATCTACGATAAATATATCATTGTATACAAGATCTGGCTTAGAGCAGGGCTGCCACTTTCAAAGGTAAGAACTAAATATATAACAAAAGATTTTAAAAAAATAATTTGGGATAGAATATATTATTATAAAATAACAATATAAGAAATATTTCGACATTATATACACTAGAAATACAATTTAATTTAAAAGATTTAGCAACCCTAGCCAACTTAGAGACAGTCCATCTTATGAACACTCTGATCCTTGTACCCTAGAGTGTAGAAATAGTTTCACAAAATACATAAACATCATCCAATCTCCACTTTCCATAGAATAGAGATGAATTGTATAATATTCTTAAGCTTAAAGAGCGTAATTTGTGCTATTTGTATGGAGCTAAAGTGATAAGCCGTATTTAGTAATTTATCAAAGATTTCTCAAAGGCTCCCTTTTTAGTAGCTGCAAAATTGATAAGGATATTATCATCCACTATTGGTGAGAAGTTTAAGTTTACTTTACAAAAAGATTACGGTGAAAGTATTTACCATATTTTTATAGTAAAATTATATGTTAATGTGAAAATTAACGTATATTTCGCATATTAAAAAAGAAAACTGTTGTAGAGGTTATAAATTAAATAAGTAGATCATTAAATACTTTTTTTGCCTAGTGTTAAGACACTCCATTCCCCATTTTCCGTCGAATTTTCGAGGCAGTTCAGTGATAGAACTCAATCATTTGGTACCAGTTCCAATCCATTCCCCTGAGTGGGAATCGAACCCTCAACCCTTGAGTTTACAGTCACAATATTAATATTTAATTTAACATATTGTTTCACCTCGGCTCTACATTCGTGATCTGATGCATATCACAGTTCCCATCAATCCTCGCTGATGTCTGTTGATTTACAATCTACTATAGGCAATAATTTATTTGTGCTTTCAATAAACGCTGAATGGTGTATGGCCACAGCCGTTAAGTGGATTCGAGTGATACGTATGAATAATCGCTTCGAGAACAAGGAGGTTTTGGCAAATTTGAACTCGATGTTAAATGATATTTTGATTCTGAATTACATTGTATTTTTAAAAAGACTGGTTAAGTGCGAGTCGGTTTTGCGAGTACCGAGGTTCCGTACCAATTTTAGTATTATAGGAGAACAACCAGAAGTACAATTTATAAAATTTGACAAGCCTAAGTTCGCCGGCATATGCAGTCGTTTTTTTCTATGAAATATTTATTTTCCACTTTTCAGATTTTTTGATTACGCGGCAAATTTCATACAAATGCAGCAAAATCGATGCATTTTAAGCATGAATTGTAAAAAATACAGAAATACTTTAAAACGTGGACATGTCAATGTAATATCAATAATTCTAATGTCATTGAACCTGTCTGAACGTATGCCACCTGTCTCATTAGCTTGAAAATTCCACGATAATGATGGCGTGCAGTGAGAATTGTATAACATTTCTGTTTATCTACTAAAATCAGCTCCAAGTTGTATCCCGCACACTGCAGGGTAGGCAGAGGGAACAGTGTGTAGTGCTAAGGCACTCCGTTTCCCACTTTCTGCCGAGTTCTGAAGGCATTGCAGTTGAGTGGCGAAACTCACCACTCTTTTGCTTTGATGCCAGAGCGATGAAAAATGTAATGTAAATTAATTTTCTCGAGTGGGGATCGAACCCACAACTAGTCGAGTGTACAATAATAATGTTTTTTTTACAATATATTAACTATACAAATTAAAAAATATGTTTTTTAGGTCACGCTGTGTTTCGCACACAGCAGGGCAGGTAGAGAAACCCTAATATTAAGACACTCTATCTTATCTCATTTTCCACCGTATTCTGGAGACATAGTGTGTTGAGTGGCAGAACTCAACGCCGCGCTTTACCTCGACACCACAGCTATGAAATGAAAATATTAAACATTTGATTTCCTCGAGTGGAAATCGAACTTATAACCTATCGCATTCATAGTCACACTTTGTGCCTCTGCGACTGGTCTCTAATTAAAAATTCTTTCGTTCAAACCATTCGTACTGAAACTAACATTAGAAACTAATGGATTACAAATAAATTACCGCCCACCATCTGATCACAGTTGAGGTCAAAAGCTATCTGACAAACAGAATCGTTCCGCACTCGAAGCTTTGTAGTAATATTTTGTGGAGAAACATAGATTTTAGACATTTAGAATAATAAGTGAAGTAAATCATACGGCTGTTTCACTAGGTGTATCCATTTCAAGCAAGTTTATTATGAAACTACTATTATGAAAGTTTATTATGAAAATTGTTGTTTTACACGTCACCAACATAGTTTTTTACCACCACCAGTCATGCACTATATTCACCAGTATATTCACCAGTATATTCACCAGTATATTCACCAGTCTATTCACCAGTCTATTCACCAGTCTATTCACCAGTATATTCACCAGTATATTCACTAGTATATTCACCAGTATATTCATCAGTATATTCACCAGTATATTCACCAGTCTATTCACCAGTATATTCACCAGTATATTCACCAGTACATTCACCAGTACATTCACCAGTACATGCAGAGGGTGCCTAGTGTAAAGATTTTTTGTGCTCCATTTTCCGCTGAATTTTGGAAGCATTGCGTGTTGACCAGAGCGAAGAATCCAAAAAATATTAAAATATTTCATTTCCTCGAGTGGGAATCGAACCCCCAACCGGTTGCGTTTACAGTCACAAGCTACCCCTGCACCAAAACTGGCCTCAAAATACATTGTTATAAGACAGTATCAATCAGCAGCTCTGATACGAACAACAAAATCAATATCTGTCTAATTAGAACAAATATATTAGGTATATGTATGTATGAAATGTGTATACTTTAGTGTAGAATCAAAGAGGTTCGTTAAGCTTGCTTAACTCAGCCTTAGCCTAAGGGAAGATCGGAGGAGGGTAATATCAATATAGTAGAAGAATTTAGTGGCTCATCTATATTTATAACAAAATCTAAACGAATCGGTGTCTGTACATGAAAGATATATAAGAAAAAAATGTTAATTTAATAAATAATAGAAGCAAAAACGATTGTTTTTTTTTATTTGTTTGTTTGTTCGTCTGTATTTGTTCAAGCTAATCTCATTTTAAATATTATATTTGAGAATTTTACCCTAGCGTTAACCACTAAGCTATACAATCTTATCAAACTATGTCGAAAGTTTATGTACTTTAAAAATGTTATAAGTAATATATAGTATAATTTTAAAATAAAATAAATAAATCAGCTTCACAACGTATCCCGCACACAGCAGGGTAGGCAGAGAGAACCTAGTGTTAAGACACTCCGTTCCCCACTTTCCGCCGAGTTCTGGAGGCATTGCGTGTTAAGTGGCGGAACTCAACGCCGCCCTTTGCCTCGACAGTATAATAGTATAGAATAATTTTATTACATTTAAACGTTACAATTACAGTAATTGAAAGGAAGTTAACATTCAGTTTGCTCTTTTTAACGATTTGTTCGTGCAGCACATGCATAAAGCCCTCACGCGATTTAAACTTTATAGCAATGTCTCATGGTATCGATTTTAATTAATGTTATCTACACTATTAAATCGATTTTGTTATCTAACCTACATAAAAAAGGAGGTTTAACTTAAGTTTAATTGTATATAGAATAAGAATTTTAAAGTACCCTACTTGACTTTCAAATATATGTTTTGTAAAGAAATAAACTCAGAAAGCAATTAATATATGAGATTTATGTTATCAAATAAAACTTAAACTTATTAAGTATGAAGGAAAAGTTTTCTTAATATCGAAAGTATTGGGGCGTTAAAAAAATTTTAAACAAAATTATTTCTTTGAAGTCGCGATAACGAGATATTTGAGTCAAAATTCTATGCTATAAAATTTTTGTTAAAGGGGAATTATATATATATATATATTTCAATGTGAAACTTTTATAAAGAAAATATGAATTCAACTATTTTAATAAAACTCAGAGTTTTCTATAAATATTAAATGGTGGAATCTAAGTCTTATACCCAAGATTTAGCGAGGCCAAAGAAGATAAATAAAAATCAATTCCTTTTCACGTTCACAGAGGTAAAATCGATTATGAATGTTTTATACACAGTTACAATTAGTTAACATAACAATAACAATTATTTGAGAAATAAAAAATAAATCAAATAAATTAGCTTCACGCTGTATCCCGCACACAGCAGGATAGGCAGAGGGAAGCTAGTGTTAAGACACTCCGTTCCCCACTTTCTGCCGAATTCTGGGGGCATTGCGTGTTGAGTGGCAGAACTTAACGCCGCGCTTTGCCTCGACACCAGAGCGAACGAGCATTTGAAAAATAAAATATTATAATTAATAATTAAATTTACATGTAAAGAATTTCATAATAAATAATGTAAATTACAGAGTAAACAGGTCTGTCTCAAGCACGTGGGAGTCCCGGTTCGAAGCTGGATTTATGTTATCTGTGGAACGTAACGCTATCAGCGCAAGCGTCCGGAATGCGTCCATATTGAAATAAACGATCGCAACTGCCACAGCAGGCACTAAAATTAACAGTTTAATATATTTTTTAAAAGAAATATATGTTCACAATATTTTTACATATATGTATAAGTAACGAAATAAACAAAAGATTATCAGCTTCACGCTGTATCCCGCTCACAGCACAGTAGGCAGAGGGAACCTAGTGTTAAGACACTCCGTTCCCCATTGTCCACTGAATTTTGAAGACACTGTGTGTAGATTGGCGGAACTCAACACCGCGCTGTGCCTCGACACCAGAGCAAAGAAATTAAAAATATATATATAATTAAAAAAAAATCATTTTTTCACATCCTTGTGCCCCTGTGCCTTTCATATAAAAAAGTCATAGAAATGAAGAAAAAATAATAAAGAAATAATTTGGAAGCATTTCAAATAACCAAAGTGCAAAGCTGATTAAGTAGTGACCTACCATATAATAGGATAATTATTACATCCGATACAAACAAGTACTTGGCATAGACTAATACACTTCGATTGACCTTTTCATAATGTTAAATATTTAAGCGAGGTAGAGCTATAGAGATTAAGTCGTAAGTTCGATTTCATCACAATTCTAATAGAGTTCCTTATTTTCTCGACTCTTCTGTTACGATAACTAAGTAACTACAGCTTGTTAGTAGTATTTATATTTACTAGAGGCCAGTCGTGGCGCAGGAGCACAAAGTGAAACGGTAAAACCGACTGGTTGTGGGTTCGATCCCCACTCGAGGAGATGAAATACTTATTATTTACATTTATATTTTCATTTTCTGGGCTCTGACTCATTCCGAGGGGAAAGCGCGGCGTTGAGTTCTGTCACTCAACACGCAATGCCTCCAGAAATTGACGGAAAGTGGGGAACGGAGTGTTTTAACACTAGGTTCCCTCTGTCTCCCCTGCTGTGTGCGGGATACAGCGTGAAGCCGAAAAAAATATATATTTACACTAGTGATTTATCTCCGACTTCGCTTGCTTAAGCAAGTTCTACTATTATTTTAGCCTATGTGTTAATCTGATGTATAAGCTATATTACTGTAAAGTTTCATCTAAATTTGTTTAGTAGTTTTTGCGTGATAGCTGCACAAACATCCATCGTCAGCTTTCACATTTATAATATTAAGTAGAATAGGATTAAATTGCTGAATTACTTATATCATTAACTTAACAAGAAATTTGAAAAAAAATTACAATGTAACTTATTGTTTTCTATTGAATTGACAATGTAATCAATTATTTCAAAAGCAAAACCCGACGTTGAGTTCCACCACTTAACACGCAATGCCTCGAAAAATTACGACTTAACACTAGGTTCCCTTTGCCTACCCTGCTTTGAGCGGGATATAGCGTGAAGCTGATTTAATTAGATTTTTATTATATTTTCTCAATATAATATTTATCTAGAAGCCAATACTCCAACATTGCATCAAGGCTTGTTAGTGAACTCACGCGGCCATTTTTCAAGCATCCTTGGCGCCGGCCCACTCAATAACCGATATAGACCGATTTACGACTCGCCCTCAATTATGCTACATGCACGGGGCTTAACCAAAATAAATATATATATATGTATATAGAAATATATAGAGAACTTTATGGTATGAATGTACCGAGATGATTTATATGGAAACTTAAAATTGATTTTAAAAATATTATAGGAAAAATTGTAGAATTATTAAAGAAACTCCCTTTAATATTTATTTTATACTCTATGTTAGTATTTGCTGTTATAGCGGCAATAGAAGTATATCATCTGTGAGAGTTTCATGAGATACAGCCTGGTGACAGACGGATACATAGTCTAACTTAGTAATGGGTCCCGTTTTATCCTTTAGATACGTAATCCAACCAGAAAATCGACATTACGTTTCTTTTTATATATCAGGATAGACAGAGAGCACCGTCAAGATATCAGAGGGATTCTACAAAGATATAAATAGTCTTTGATGTCAAATGAGAATCGAATCCACAATTATCGCGTTATCTCATACTCGGACGTAATAATATATAAATAAAATTATGTAAATTAAATTAGCTTCACGTTTCATCCTATTATTGCCTACTATTCGCTTCAATTTTCGAAATATTGCGTGTTAAATGGCGCAATTCAACACCGCGCTATGTACTGACACAAGATAGACATATCCACGCTAAGTGATAATCGAACCCACAACCATCACGTTCACGAAAGAAATTCATAATATAGTTCTATAATATAAAAAAAGTATAAGAAGCTATTGCGGGCACAGCCGACGTGGGCGTGGGTACCGATGTAGATAGAGTATATTACTTAAGCTTGAATTATATTTAGCATTAAGTTAAGTTAAATATCACACACACCTTAAATAAGTATTAAGTTACTAACTTACTAATCGAGTCAATAATATAATCAAACCAATTTAGATAAACGGATCGGCGCAATTTAAACTTCCTTCTCTTTGTGATTTGCACAAAGATTTTAAGTAATAGTAAATAAAAATTAAAAATCAGTTTTACGCTGTATCCCGCACATATTAGGGTAAGGTGAAGGAACCTACCTAGTGTTAAGGCACTCCATTTCACGCTTTCCGCCGAAACCTAGAGGCCGCGCCGCCGTGCTTAGCGTCAACACCAGAGCGAAGAAATGAATATTTACATTTAGATATATATTCATTTCCTCGAGTGGGGATCGAATCCACAACCAGTCAATTTTGCAGTCACACTTTGTGCCCCTGCGCCACAACTGGCCTCAATAATATATTTTATAAATATCATTGATATCGAGGTAAGTGTAAACGCGATAGGTTGTGGGTTTAATTCCTACTCGAGGAAATGAAATTTTTAATATTTTGATTTGTTCGCATTGATGTCGAGACTAAACGCGGCATTGTGGCAATACCTCCAGAATTCGGTGGAAAATGGGAAACGGAGTCTCTTAACACTAGGTTCCCTGTACCTACCCTGTAAATCTAAACAAAATCATATTTAAACATTTTTTCTTGACTCTAATTTTAAATCTTTTTTTAGGTTACCATTTCTAACTATTATACCTAATATAGATCACAGATCTAGTTGACCCTTTCAATAAGCAAATTGAAAGGCGCTAGATCCCGCCTCCACTATTGGGGTCCTCTAATTACTGTTCATTACTTTTTGCGTTTGACCTTTGACACTCCTCTCCAATTTGCCTTTCCTTGTGTATTCGACACAGATATCATAGATGCTTATTAAAATTATTGATTAAGTTGTCTCTTGGTTTTATAGTGCTTTCATTTCATATATAATTTCTTATCGGCTTCACGCTGTATCCCGCACACAGCAGGGTAAGCCGAGGGAACCTAGTGTTCAGATACTCCGTTTCCCACTCTCCGCCGAGTTTATTGCGTGTTGTGTGGCAGAATTCAACGCCGCGCTTTGCCTCGACACCAGAAAGAAGAAATGAAAATATATAATATTCGAGTGGGGATCGAACTCATCACCAGTCGATTTTACAGTCACACTTTGTGCCGTTGCGCCACGTATAATGGAGTAAATTAACTTTTTTATTTAATTTGAGGCTTTAAATTGTGAATGTCACGTCACGTCAGGGACATAGCCCCCTAACACTCCCGTTCCCCCGATAGAAGCGCGTTTCCCAGGGATAGTGCAACAATAACGCCGAAACAAACCACGCCAGACCGAAAAAAATCAAAATATTAAATAATTAATTTCTTCAAGAAGGAATCGAACCCACAGCCTGTTTACAGTCATACGCTTGTGCCACTGCGCCACGACGTGCCTCGATATCCTGTATACGTTAGTTAAATAATGGCACGAGGGTGTCTCGTTATCGCCACCCAACGCGTTGTCTCTATAAAATTTAAAGTATAGATAATGTAGAATAGCCCGCTAAATAAATGTATTAGGTATTGCCGCCTGCATTACAAATAAGCATACCTAACACTAAACAATTCTTTTTTGAATGAATTACTGACATATCTTGGCATTTTTTAACCAAATTCCTGAAATGTCTAGACATTTTTTTAACCAAAAAACAGCTTTTAAAGATATGCATAAACATGCTGAACTACTTTAAAGTGAAGGTGCGGTGCTACCTTCGAATTGCGCAATGCTATATAAGGCTTAACTAATTACAAACCATGCAAAATCTAGATTTCGTTATTTCTCACCAATAAACATCAGTGGCTATGGATATATTATCAAATTGGCGTTTAAAATATTCCATTTCATTTGTCAATTTGATAAGTTGTGAGAATATTGTAACATATTATCATAATCGATTTTAATCAAGCAGCTTCACGCTGTATCCTGCACACAGCAGAGTAGGCAGAGGGAACCTAGTGTTAAGACACTGTTCCTCCATTTTCTGCTGAATTCTGGAGGTATTGCGTGTTGAGTGGCAGAGAGACCAGGACAAAGAAATGGAAATATAAATTTAAGTAAATATTTCATCTCCTCGAGTGGGGATCGAACCAACAACCAGTCGGTTTTACAGTCACACTTTGTGCCGCTGCGCCACGACTTGCCTCGATTTTAGTTTTATAAAACTATACATATAGATCAAGGACAGCCGTAATCTCTACCGGATAAAAAAGCTATATTATTGTAAAATTTCATCTAAATCCGTTCAGTACTTTTTGTATGAAACATCTATCCTCACAAACTTTTTATAATATTAGTAGAATTAAATATTAAATTTATATGAAATGCTATTAAGAAAATTGTATGTAAACACACAGCCATTTCGGCTTTAAAAGAACAAACAAACACACAGCGAGAGACGCAAAAGTGAGTGCCATAATAGCTATGCGAATGCATCACATTACTCAGGAACCCATTAGGACAAACAGACAGACATAAAGCGTTTACATTAAGCCGGTTTCACGCGAAAATCTTCGCGCGGGCAAGTAGAATTAACATAGATGAATGTATTCATAGTACGACAAGCGTACAATATCCTTAAATGACGCATAGGCTTTTTGGGTTTTTGCCAAAATGTAAAAGTTTTATATTGAAATAATATTTTGTAGGGCACAAACGTGCGACTGTATGCCTGATAGGTTGTGGGTTCGATTCCCACTTGAGAAAATGTAATATATATATTTTTTCATTTCCTTTCTCAGGTAACTAGGCGATGCATTCTGCCGCTCAACACGCAATACGAAGTAAGTAGAGAGAGTAAGTAGAGAGAGGAAGTGTCTTAATGGGAACGGAGTGTTTTAATACTAGTTTTCCAAGATCCTACTACGTGCCTACTACGTGCAGGATACAGCGTGATTCTAATAGGGAAATTAAATATTTTTATTTTTTCACGCTGGCATAAAAAAAATATATTAACACTAGGTTACCTCCTCAGCTATGCGAGATACAGCGTGAAGACTAGTTAGGCAACTTTAAATTTATAAATTTAAACAGCAAACGACGTAGAGTGCCTCAACTTTTATTGACCATCTTCAATAAAAGGTAAATGATAATAGTAGAGCAGTCCAATATACTGTTTAGAATGGTGGATGGAAAGGCGATGTTTTACAAAACCTAATAAAATTTGTTGCGTGATAAACCCATATTACTATATTAAGTATCTATAACTTTATTGATTTCGTTTATCTTCGCTTTGTAGGTATATTATTTCGTTTAAATGTATATTTAGTTTCTTAATGTTGATGTTCAAAAATTTGCCCTATTATTTTATTCTTATTAATTTAAAAAAATCAGCTTCACGCTGTACCCCGCACACTGCAGGGTAGGCAGAGGGAACCTAGTGTTAAGACACTCCGTTCCCCACTTTCTGCCGTATTCTAGAGGCATTGCGTGCTGAGTGGCAGATCTCAACACCGAGTTTTTGCCTCCAGACCAGAGCGAAGAAAT
This sequence comes from Heliconius erato demophoon, assembly GCA_018249695.1. Lineage (NCBI taxonomy): Eukaryota > Metazoa > Arthropoda > Insecta > Lepidoptera > Nymphalidae > Heliconius > Heliconius erato. The sequence goes on from DWQW01002259.1 coordinate 26,351, forward strand.
GGAAATATAAATTTAAGTAAATATTTCATCTCCTCAAGTGGGGATCGAACCCACAACCAGTCGATTTTACAGTCACACTTTGTGCCCCTGCGCTATGAATGGCCAATTAACATATTAGATATTTCATTTTCACGAACGGGAATAGAACCCACAATTTTTAAAGAACTCGTGTTTTACTCAACATATTCAAACACAAAGTTTTTGAAAGAGTCCCTTTTAAATGTATTAGGCAAAGATTTTATGCTGAAAGATAAACCTTTCTAAAGATGAATAACATCTTAGTTACGGTAATAAAACTGATTAACATGTAAGTACTATATACTATTCGAACATTAAATATTACTTAACTTCTTATAAATTTGTTAACATTTTGATATATATAATAATAATAAATGAATTCTGTCTTGAATTCTGCCACTCAACACGCAATGCCTCCAGAATTCAGCAGAAAGTGGAGAACAGAGTGTCTTAGCATTAGGTTCCCTCTGCCTACCCTGCTGTGTGCGGGATTCAGCGTGAAGCTGATATATAATAATAATAATAATTATTCATATCCAAATTACAAAAAGTATTACATAACGATGTAATATTTAATAAACGAACAAGAAGATTTAATTAATATTTATTAAAAACAGTTAAATTCAATACACACATTCGATATTGGTACTCATTTGTCGAGGAAAAATATTTGAAAACAAAAAATCCATTTTAGAATTACGATTTTATCTTCGTTAAAATAAGTTTCTCCTTTATTGGTGTTCATTAAAACGGACGCAAATACTGTACCATCGTAAAAGGTCAATACGTGTTCATTCATATGCCATTTATTTAAATGATTTTTTTGCAGGGAAGGTGGTTGGGGGTTCTATGTTTTATGTTGTTTTTTAAATATTTTTTTTGTAAACAACGCAATAAGGCCTCAGAATGTAGGTTATGTTTAAATTACATGTTACAATTGATGCCAGCTGTGGCGCAGGTGACTGTAAACACGACAGGTTGTGGGTTCGATTCCCATTCGGGGAAATGAAATATATATGCCATCTAAAACATCCTGTAAAAAACCCAAGTCTCGCAGCTCAGTCTTTCTACCGTAAAAAATTGTGAGATCCATGTAATACCAAGTCGGTTAACCTATTTAGTCTCTACTTAAAGGACCTTCTGTCTTAAGTTATTACATAAGTTATCATCATGCCAATATTAAAAATATTTTACGTTTTCAACAAATAGATCGACTTGGACATCGCATGAAAACACAACCTATCGAAAGACATAATAGACATCATATTCGGAAGGACTCTGGTGAGGAATTCGGTTGCTAGCCCGTCGTGCTGTGTAGTGTGATACATACTAATAATCAAATCATGCGATGTCCAAGTCGATCTATTTGTTTAAAACGTAAAATACTTTTAATATTGGCATGATAATAACTACTGTAATAACTTAAGACAGAAGGTCCTTTAAGTAGAGACTAAATAGATTAACCGACTTGGTATTACATGGATCTCACAATTTTTTACGGTAGAAAGACTGA
>DWQW01002260.1:0-27878 GCA_018249695.1 Heliconius erato demophoon
GACATTCTAACAGAGGAGGAAATAAGGGTGACCAGGGGAACTTTCAAGCCCAAATCTAATGTGCTTATCGCTAGGGGATATGGGAAAAGAATGCCAAATAACGAAGGTAAAACATGAAATATATTTTAAGAACAACACGAAATGGGTCAAAAAGTTGACTGACGGTCTATTTCTTATGAGAATACCTATTTGCTTGCCTAATATAAATATTATATTAAAATAAGAAAAAAAAAAATCAAATTTTCTTTAGCGTAATGTTGTTTCATAACTTTTGTAAATGAACTTTGATAAAAAAAGTGCTTACATAAAAAATGATTAATATAATGAGAGTTTAAAAAGATTTGTCCGTAATAAACCAGAATTCCCTGAACGCGAAGTTAGGATGATCAAGGGGAGCTTCAAGCCGAACTCTAAGGTTCTTATCGCTAGGGCGTTTGGGAAGAGGCAGGAAAATGGAGGTATAGGCAATTTTAACACGCTTCATATAAGTAATATCCAATAACAACATATTGGACTAATATTGACATACTTCACGGAAGGTCACAAAAGATATATTGATTAGTGTTCACGTCGTAATACCTTGGGAACGTGCAACCACACTTTGGCCTTTTCACATATACGTCTTACAAACAGTGCTAATTTCGATATTGATGATCTAGTTTGCCTTATTTTTTTTATTAACTTCACGCTGTACCCCGCACATAGCAGGTTAGGCATAGGGAACCTAATGTTGAAACACTCCCTTTCCCATTTCCCGCCGAATTCTAGAGTCATTGCGTATTGAGTGGCGGAACTCAACGCCATGCCCCTACACCAGAGTAAAATAATGAAAATATTAAAAATTTCCTTTCTTCGTATCGAATAGGAATTCAACCAACAACCTGTCGCGTTCACAGGCACATTCTTGTGCCACTGCGCCACGACGGACCTTATTTTGACCATAATAATTGTATAAATATTTAGATTTACATACATACATACAAGTACGAAAACCTTCTATATTTGGCACTCTCGTTTCGACACGGCGTGGTCATGGGGCATTTGCTAATGCAAATGAAGGCACAGTATGCAGCGACTGTAAACGTGCGAAACCTCCACTGCCGGACGGTGGCCGTACAAACAGTAACGTGTATGTGAAAACGGCCTTACACAAACATTACTATACTTATATATAAATCTAACATAATACATAGGCCGGTCGTGGCGCAGCGGCACGAGGTGTGACTGTGAAACCGGCTGGTTGTGGGTTCGATCCCCACTCGAGGAGATGAAATATATACTTAAATTTATATTTCCATTTCTTCGCTCTGGTATCGAGGTTAAGCGCGGCGTTGAGTTCTGCCACTCAACACGCAATGCCTCCAGAATTCGGCAGAAAGTGGGGAACGGGAGTGTCTTAACACTAGGTTCCCTCTGCCTACCCTGCTGTGTGCGGGATACAGCGTGAAGCTGATTTATTTATTTATTTTAACATAATACATATTATACTAGTGAGGCCGTCGTGGCACAGGTGCGACGGTTGTGGGTTCCCTACTCGAGGGAACGGGAATTATTTATTAATATTTTCAATTCTTCGCGCTGGCACCAAGACAAAAGCCCGGCGTTAAGTTCCACCGCTCAACATGCAATGCCACGAAAACCTCGACAGAAAATGAGAAACGGAGTATAGAATATATTAATACTAGGTTTCCTGTGCCTATCCTGCCGTGTGCAGTAAACACGGTGAAGCTGAATAACATCTTATAAATATACTAATGTCGCTTAAATGTAAGCTTTCGCTATCGACTTATATTATTAGTCAGTTTCAATTGACGAAAATAATATAAACAAAAATTGTATTATATTATCAGCTTTATCAGTGTATTATATACAAAATGAGTTTTTGTATCTTTAGTGATGTATTACAATGTATTGTCGCTAAAACGTGGCCCGTTATTCTTAGTGAATAGATGAGGCCGAATGTTACCTAATTATGATACTATTTGGGTTTGGTTTAACTGTTGTGCTTTTACCTTTTATGTATTTCAGATCGACTGTTATATGTCTAGGTAGTGTTGTAATATTTTTATTATTATATATATAAAAAACAAGAGTTTTTGGTGAATCATTTGTCATTATTAAATTATTTGTTTTATATCCTTATTAAAAATATTTTTATTATAATAAAAGCTTTTGAAGTAATATTTGTTCCTATCTAGTAAAGTATTACAACACATCCCTATATGTAAAATTAAATGTTTTTTAAGATTTTTATCTCAACTTTTCTTTGCAGTTTACGGCTTGGACAATTTTTGGGAGAACCTTGAGGCGTCACAAGAAAAGGATGGACTTGATGGAAATGAGGAAAAATCACTTGAAAGGTAAAAAAAGTGCACATTATTATTTTTCTTATAATTTAACACTACATTAGCTGTTCGTAAATTAAAAAAAAACAATATTTTTTTAGGTCACCATCCATTTGATTTTATTGTAATTTTTTTACTAAATTAAATTTGCTATACGTTTTTATGAACCTAAAAGCTAAAAGCATAATAACCTAATTTTGTAGAGTCTTAAATAAATCAGATAGGCGCGAGTAGGGCTCACCCACCAAAGGTTCCGTACAAAAATTGAAGGTCTCGAGCTTTTTCTGAAATTAAAGTTTAGCTTAGCCAGAGCCCTTTCACCTACCTCACTTGAACTAACGGCTTTAATGTCAATTGTCCCTTTTATGGCTATTATTTCTTAAGATTTAACTACAAATGTATAGTTCAACAGGAAGTATCTTATTATTTTGATTCCCTTTATAGTGTCGAAATACGTGGATTTTGCGATATATAAACAGCCATATCTTTTTTTAAGTAAGTACATTGTTTTTCAGGAAATTAAGTGACCGTAGATCTGAGTATATGGTTGAAATTTCAACTCAATATCCAAGCATTCTTGAGATAAAGGTTCTTAGCAGACAGACAGACGGACAACAAAACAATCTTATAAGAGTTCTTTTTTTCCTTAAAAGGTACGGATACGGTACGGATCCCTAAAAACAAGTAGTTTTGAATTCGATTCTTCACAAATATATATGTTCTAGTCTCCTATCATAAAATTTATAGAAAACCATGTATGGAAATCTACATATATTTTTGTAATATGTAGAATAATGTATTATTTCAAGAACTTTCGCCACATATAATATAATATATATAAATTATATTTCAAGTGCAATACACTAACATAAATTATGAAAACAACTCTCTCATGAGGTCTAGAGAAATGTAAAACATATGTCAAATGGACTTTGTGATGTATGGTTAAAATTTTGGGTTAAAATATGCTTTAGCTCAAAAACAAAACGTGTTAACAAAACTTATAATAATTTTATTCTAAGTGAATTTATAGAAAATAACAAAAAGTAATAGAAATATTGAGGTGGTCATGGTATAGGACCACAAGAGTATTACTGTAAAGCGATGGTTGTGGGTTTGATTCCTACTTGGAGGAATGAATTATTATTTATTAATATTTTCATTCGACAAAAGAGCGAAGAGTTCAACCACTTAACACGCAATACGTCGAAAATTAGACGGGAAGTGGGGAGCGGAGAGATACCCCCGCCTACCCCGCTATATGTGGGAAGCGGAAAAAGAAAATAATAGAAATGATAAATAAATAATACTTCAAAATTTCTTTCCAAATTGCTTGAATATGAAAAGATAAATAATAGAAATGACAAATAACAAATACTTCTAAATTTCAGCAATTCTAAGATACCCAACAGTATCACTTACTTAATCTTAGCATGAGTAAAGCTCATTTATAATTCTCTCAATATGAATAATGATCAAAGGAAAACGAATCATGAATTACGTAAAAGTATATTGATACTAGCTAGCCCTGTTTTCTTATTTGGTTAACCTAAAAAGTTATCTGTACATATATCCATATGTAATTTATTTATACTTCCCCAGAAAAGAGCTTTTAACTCAAGAAACAAAAGTTCGATCACATTTAATAGTATTGTATTTTATAATAGCTACGAGGAACATCTAAGTTTGTTTAAAACACACAGAATATTTGATTATTTAGGAAGGTCCATTAGACCTTAAAATATATCTTCGTCCCAAGTTTACTTAAATCTCTAAATATGGTGAAGTGATAATCTGATGAAATATTTTTTAAACTTTTAATGTTTTCCGAAACATTTTACTTTTTATTTTTACGTAAGCTTTGCTTCTCTTTACCACGAGACAGAAAGAATTATAGTGATTAGCCATTTTAATCTACAGAGATTAAAGTGGCTAAAAATTTGTTTTAAACTGTTTTAAAATTTATTTAAAAACTGTTTAAAACATTTTTTTTATCTAAACAATCAGTGGAGACGCTTATATGTTTTTTTTAAACTAAATTGAATCGACGCTAAGGGCACAAACGTTAGGTAAGTTCCCAGGTTTCCTCTGCCTATCCTGCTAAATGCGGGATACAGCGTGAAGCTAAAATAAGACATAAGTTGAATTCAAGCACAAAACCATCGTATTCAATCTGGTATAAATGTTTACGGAGAAAAATTATAGATATTCTATTACAGTTAAGTGGAAATTTGCTACTAATTCTAATAAGCTAATTCTCTTCACCCAAGTAGGTACATACGGTTTCAGAAAGCTTTATATGCATTTCAAAGTTATTTAAAGTGGATTCAACTGTTTTGACATTTTGTAAAGTATCTATTTGTAATGAAATTGAGTTAAAATATACAGAAAATATTTCGGAAAACTTATAATTGAATTTGTCGTTACGTTTTTTTTTTAAATATGTTGTGTCTTATAGATAATAAAATATTAGGGGCCATTTTTTAATATTCTATTGAATGAATTATTATTTATTAATATTTTTTCTTATTTATCTATCTTAATTCTTCGCTTTGGTACCAAGGCGGCAGCGCGGCGTTAATCAATTCCGCCACTGTCGCGAAAATTCATCGAAAAGTGGGGAACACTAGGTTCCCTGTACCTATTCTGCTAAATGCGTGATACAGCGTGAAATTCAAAAAAAGTTGTTAAAATATGTTAAGTGATAATTATATTATCATTGAGTAGACTAACTAGTATACATCAGTCCCCAGTCAGCTTTGTGAAATATTGTAAAATGCCAAGGTTCATTTGACACTAAAAATAATACTGGAAATCCCTATATTTTAAGTAAATATATAAATGAACAAAAAAAATCCCATATTAGCCACTGTCAATGAAGTAGGTATAGTAGGAAGGTAGGTAAGTAAGTAGATTTGTATACTCACAAATGTTTCTGCGATGAGACGTTGTACTTAACGTATGAACTAGTATACTATTTAAATATAAAATATCTAAATATATATATATATATATATATATATTTTATACAAATGGATTTTTACTAAAATCACGCAAAATTCATCCTCTTGTTATAAACGTGAAGTCATGCTTAAGTTAAAACAATATTATTATGGAAGTCCTGACAAATCAAATTATTATTTGGTAAGGAGAATGAGATTTAGATAGGACACACATTTCATTTTCACTTGCTATTTTCGTAATATTGGCCGAGAACGAATCATCTTTTCTAAACTAAGAATTTTTGTTGTGTACAATAACTTTAGATTGAACTATACATTTTGGAATTTTATAAAATTAAAATAAATTACTATTTTGGAGGTGATTACTTTACTTGGCTGTTTCGTTACATGATTTCGTTCCATGATTATGATACATAATCATTACTTTTATTATATAGAATATGTTTCCGACAGAACAAAATATAATCATCAAAAAAAAAAAACAACATATTACCAGAAAATCTCAAAAATTATAAATTGATATAGTTTATACAATACTTTCAGAGGCTACTACTACGCACAGTACGTCGCCATATCTACATTGTAAAGATTGACACTTTGAAAAGATTGAAATTACAGATTGAAAAGATACTAATTGAAACATATTATTATAAACTTAATTCTTTGCTTAACTAGTATTCCCCTGGACTGGTTCGTCAACGAAATGATCAACAACCCCGACTTCGCCCGCTCTGTCGTACGCAAGTTTATCGATCTCAATCAGGTTTGTAATTTTACGTAATCAAAATTTTATTTTAATATCATATATAGAAAAACAGCACTGAACTTAGCCAGACGACAACAATTTGGAAGGTATTGAACAAAAATACTCAAATCTTTATGTTATACCTTTATTGGTTCAATTTTAACAATTTCATTTTTCCTATAAATAGTATGAAAATGTTTTTATTTCAATTTAATTTATCAATTTCTAGACTTCAAAGTTCGTTCCTGTATGGAAATAAAAAAAAACTTAAAAATATTGGTTAGTTTCTAAAATTACATAGATTTTTTGTTTTACTATGTATAGGTTATTAAATGTGTGAAATACTGAATGTATTTCACAGCAAAGTTAAGGTTTGGCATGTTACATACGAGTTTAAGGAAAAAATAATATCACAATATTCTAAATAGTTTCTAAACTTCAATATTAATTATGCAGGTTATTACATTTTTATTTATATTCTATTACGTAGTTTTAGATCGCCTCAAGGTAGTAATGGCATTTGCCCTTTTTCTTTTCGACGACTACATTTTTCGTTTAGTTTTATTATTTTCACTAAAATCATATTTTCCTTAAACCTTACATGATTCAAAAACAATGACAAGTTTTGTTTGTAGAAAAACCCATTTTCTTAAAATGTTATTATGTTAAACTTATATAAAAGCAGTTCTTATTGATTTCAAAGAATTTGTATTTAGTGTATTTATCTATTTTATATTTAAAAAAAAAACTTTATTTCTTTATTTTTTGCTTTATACTCCGCCTGACTGGCACAAATCAATCAAAACATTGACAATTTTTTTGATAGATTTAGTATGATATGTATTATATGTTTATTTACATCATCCACTCTATATTATCACATAAATTTCCTAACTGTTAGGTTTGTGCGTCAATTGCTTCTCTTTTGTTTTTCTTAATGAGGATATCGTACTGTGTAAATAAGTAGGGGTGGATATCTTCAAAAAACGCTCCATCGATCTCTACCTTAACGGCGGACAACGCACGTGTAGCTCCTCTGGTGTTGCGGTAATCACTTACCATCAGGTGACCCGAACGCTCGTTGGCCTTTTTCCATAAAATAAATAAATATATTCTTAAAAAAATGTTTTACTTAATTTCACTACCCATGTATCGATTTCCATCAAAATCTGTTCAATATGTATATTATATTTTTGTTACAGGACGGCATGCTATCATCCGACGAACTTCTTAGGAACGTCTAAAACGTCTAGTCTAGTCTAATTAGTTATTACACGAACGTTTCAAATGGTTTTACTCTTTGAATATTTTTATATAGATTATTTATTTACTGAATTATGTACGGTACTGTGATATGCATAATATTGGATATTGTCTTCTGGCTTCGAAATAAACATTATAATTGGTTGTTGTTTCTGTATAAGTTTATTTATCTTGTGTTGTGTTTGAAAATAATTATGTAAATAAAACGATTGATGTCGAATAATGGCATGGTGCGGTAAAGCCTTGGCAAGACTTTCTGTAATCTTTCAAATACTTTAAGGCTCATATTTTTAAATCGCTCTCAACTCGGAGATCGATCTTGAGAGCGATCTTGGGACGCCATTTTTAATCATAGATTTTTATAACGACATCTCAAAGTCGCTCTCAATACTGATCTCAAGAGTTGAGAACAATTTATAAATACGAGTCCTAATGTCTTTTAACATTTCTCAAACATTTTTGCAATCTTATCGAGTGTCTAACCGCATCACTTTATGTCCATAGAAAATATAGAGTTATATTTCTAATTATTATTATAGACTAATATTTGTTATTTCCTATTGTCGTATAATATTTCCTTCTGTAGAATTAATTGTTCTAAAAGAGAAAGAAGTATGAGATTAAAGACTTAATTAATGTTATTTGTTCCGGTTTCTTGTTCAGTATAGTTTATGTTCTTATACTTTAAAGGGGAAAGGCGTAATTTTAAAATATAATTTCAATTTTGTTATAGGCTGGGTTCAATGTTCTGTGTCAATTGGCTTTTAGCATAGTTTCACTAAAAGCTCTACATACATAATTACATACATTTTATGTCTACTGTAGGAAGTTTTGTGAAATATTCATATACTAAGTGTATGAGGATACCCGCTATAATTAGTTTGTTGTTATATATTATCATGTCAAAGTTACTAAATGATTCAATAAATTGGGTATCGTGATATGTATTTTCTTTTATTATGTCCCTGAGTTCAATAAAAGTTCCAAATATCGTAGAGGCACATGCGTGTGGAAATGAAATATATGATATTTTCATTTTTCGCTCTGGTGTCGAGGCAAAGCGTGGCGTTAAGTTTCGCCACTCAACACGCAACGGCTTAAGAGTTCGGCTAAAAATAAAAAAAAAAAGAATTCAGCATAAAATCCCTCCTACATGGTAGGCCTTCCCTCTACCATGATATATACGGTTTAAAGCGGGAAGCTTAAAAAAAGTAATTAAGAATACATGAAATAAATTACTTTTAAGTTTATTATTAAAATTATAGCAAAAAAAATAATATTTCTATAATGAATTTCAGAAATATAGAAAAAACTTATTAATGACTGTTAAGCATACCACAGCGATGAAGTTGGCACAAGCCCCATAAAAACAATGCTAATGATTTTTAATAGTACAAGAAAATATATGAATTCATTTTACAATAAAATGTTTGAGGCCAGTCGTGGCGCAGGTGCACAGAATGTGACTGTAAAATCGATTGGTTGTGGGTTCGATCCCCACTCGAGGAGATATAATATTTACTTACATTTGTATTTTCATTTCTTCGCTCTGGTATCGATTTAAAACGCGGCGTTAAGTTCCGCCATACACGCAATGTCTCCAGAACTCGGCGGAAAGTGGGTAACGGTGTGTCTATCTCTGCCTACCCTGCTGTGTGCAGGTTACAGAGTGAAGTTAAAAGAAAAAGAATAAAATGTTTTTTAAAGATAATTTTGTATTAACTCTAAATAAAAATAATATACATATCGGAGCGTATCCGAGTTCCAGTGTAAAAACACGTGGCCAACTACAATCAAATACAAAAATCCTTGCAAAACACGTCTCTTGCCAGACGATATTTCTTAGTAATTATCTTTAGATAGCGGAAATTTGTAAAAATCTCCATACAGAGATGTTAACAACATAAATAAGTTGTAACAAGCGGATAAAAATTTCGACGTAGCTTGATGAGAGAGAGATGATCTAGCTTAGTGGTCAAAGCACCTCGTTGGTATACAGGAGGCGCAGGTTCGAGTCCCGCTACGTTCAAATTTTTATACGTATTCTAAATAAGTATTTTTCTGAATAAGTACACACATGGCTTTATTCGACTCCCAAAGACTGATGGTAGTCAAGACATACATACTAATTTGAAAATTATTAGATAAGGCGCTGTCTGTGCGCAAAATATTTTTCCAAAATAAAAAGATTACATATTATAAATGTTTAATATAGGTTCATTTTGTAGTGAAACATTTTCAGTAAAAATTGCATAACGTTAAATGAAAATATGATGTTCATACATATTTCAAAGTCACTCTCATTTTGCAAAACAAAAGTTATATTTCAAAATCTTTGCCTGAAATCTCTTGTATTTTATGGACCAAACTTTTCAGTACAAAGAGAGCTTTTTGAGCAAATCTAGAACACAATTGCTAAAGTTAATTATTATTCAGTTGAACTATTTAAACAATCAGAAATTGTTTGTTAATTAAGATATGTAAAAGAACAAATACGTATATGAGAACTAATTCTGTTTATAACATTTGAATATAATTTCCTACGGCAGGAAAAACGTTAAAAAAAACAGAATTTTTAATTATAATTTTTCATGGGAATATTTTAAAAATTATATCATTTTGTATCGATAAAGGGAACGCCACATCGCTACATCATCGTTTTTTCATCAAATCAAAAAAATAAGAGCATTGCTCCTTCACACTCAATATATCAATTTCACCAGAAAATATTGTATACTCTATATTTATAACAATCTTCCTAACTAAATAAGTCACGGCAAAAACTATCACATGCATTCAATAACATAGTTACTACGTTACTTCAGAAAGTATAATTTTGTCTATACTATAAGTGAAGAAAAGTAAAGAACTTGGCTCGATAGCTAACTTCAATAAAATTATTCACACGCTTATATGAGACCAGTCGTGGCGCATTCGCACAAAATGTAACTGTAAAACCGACTGGTTGTGGGCTGGATCCCCACTCGAGGAGATGAAATATTTATTTAAATTTATATTTCCATTTCGTCACTTTGGTGTCGAGGACAAGCGCGACGTTGAGTTCTGCCACTCAACACGCAATGCGTCCAGAATTGGGCAGAAAGTGGGGAACGGAGTGTCTTGACACTAAGTTTCCTCTGCCTATCCTGCTGTGTGCAGGATACAGCGTGAAGCTGATTTTTTTTCTCATATTAGAAAGAAAAATGATCTCTTCCATCTAACAAATATTAGGTTTGTCATTTCAACAAGAATATTAAATGGAACGTTTGAGATATTGTGTAAGGAAAAAGACTTGAGAAAATGATATTGTTCTTTTTTTCAATTATATTTCATTATAATTTTGTTATAACATTACATGTAATTACATGTAATGTTATAACAAAATTAGGCCTTCTTTTTGATAATATGAATACTATTTGGTTAATATATTAACCTAAATAAAGTGTTTTTGAGAAAGATATTGCAACTCACCATATTTTCTATTAAAATTCGCTAATTCAATGTACAACTCTTTCTAAGTTCACCCAATTTTTAAGACATTAGGAAACTCAACGCCGCGCTTTGTCACAAGAGCGGAAACCAGAAGTCCTTTTGAAAAAGTTATAGAAAAAAAAAGGTTTTCACTGACAAAGACGCATGGACAGCGAAGTAAACATTTAAAAGTTCCGTTTTTCTCAGACGGAATAGAACTTTCCGAGCACTCTAAAAACCTGAAAAATTAAATATTAAAATGTGTAACATTAATTTTAGTCTTAAATTTTTTTAATCAAACGTTAAGCTTATGTAAGGAAAAATATCGTTTATTTCGAATAATTGTTGTAACAACAACTATTTTAAAATGGTAAAATTTAACAATTCTTAAATGTATACGTGGAAACGGGTACAGTTAGCTGCTAAAGATTTTTTTTTCTTAATTTTAGGAATACACTTTTAATAAAAAGTTCTGTAACATATCGAATGAACGCCTTTTTTTAGAAAATATTCCATGTCCTCACCGACAGGAAGCTCGAAGGATCGGAGCTTTGGATTCTTTTATCAATGACACTATCTGTCAATTGCTACGTCTATTTCGAAATCATTACACGTAATATATTTCAATACTCCTTTTTTTTCCTCTATCACTTTTTACACACACATTTATTTAACATTATTTTCAATATTTTTTTATCTCCATACTGTCCCCCGGTCATAGTAAACAGGAAACCAAGTGTTAAGACACTCTATTCCCCACTTTCCTAAATATTTAGAAATGGCTTTTTGAGTGGTAGAACTTAACGTTCGCTTTGTCTTGTTACCTGAGCAAGGAAATGAAAATAATTAATTCCTTTTATTTGGAATTAAACCCACGACCGACGACGAGCATTTACAGTCGTTGTGCCGCTTTGTGTAACATTCAATAATTTAAAATGTGATATTATTATTATATTATTCTGAGGTCAGTAGCGGCGTAGAGGCACAAAATGTGACCGTAATCATTCATTTAAATCGATTGGTTGTGGGTTCGATCCCTACTCGAGGAAATTAATTATTTATTTAAATGTATATTTTCATTACCTCGCTCTGGTGTCGTGGCTATGCGCGGCTAAAAGAATTCGGCGGAAAGTGGGGAACGGAGTGTCTTAAGATTAGGTTCCCTTTGCCTACCCTGCTGTGTACGAGACAAAGCGTGAAGTTTAAGACAAAGCGTTAAGTTATCTTGAAAATTCGTTGTGGAGTACTTAGTGATAAGTCACTAAGCACTCCACAACGAATTTTCAAGATAAACCTATACCATATATAGTCAACATATATTGTACTGTTTATTTTTTGTATATATAATTGTGATAAAAAGAAATACTTTAACGTACAAAAAAAGCTGTAAATTGAATATTGCATAGGAAGAACAATTCGAGCCCCCACTTGAAGATATTATTCAGGGAGTCATGACATAATTTAAAATATTACTTTATATAATTTGTAAGACGATGGAACTTCTTCTATTTCAACATTATTCACCTTTTGTGTTCCAATTTGGTGAGTGCTTGTTGAGACCTTATTAAATAAAAAGATGTTTAAAAATGCTTTTCGTATGTTTTTAATAAGTTATATGTATTTGATTTAATCCTACTCCTACACTGCCTGGGTTTTGGAGTAAGCGACGACCATACCTTTGTTTCCTTTGTGATGAAAAAAAAACATTAAAAAATACGGACTTACGTAAAAGGAGTTTTGTACCAATTTCATTGTTTTTAGATAGTTCAACTTGTAAAAGCTAAAATCTTTCGGTTTACTTCTTTATTCTACTGTAGTTCTCAGTGCTTGCTAAATTTAATAATTGTAGATATATGGAAAATACGCTGTAGTAGGTTAGCCACGTATGAGAACACGACGCCAGCTGTGGTGCAGGGGCAGGAGCGTCTGACTGTAAGTACGACAGGTTGTGGGTTCGATTCCCACTCGAGGAAATGAAACATTTGATATTTGTCGAGGCGCGTAAGTACGCCACTCAATACACAATGCCTCTAGAATTCGGCGGAAATTGAGAAACGGAGTGTCTTAACATTAGGTTCCCAGGTTCCTGTCTATAACGCTATTAACGGGCTTAGCTCACTCACTTAATGCTCAAATAACTTTTATTATCTAACAATACACGAAGTATAAACAACAAAATTATTCAATTTTATACAGAAGACTTACAATTAAATTTAGGACCAACGATATCAAACTGTAATTGACTTAATGGCTGTTACAATAGAGTTAAATAATTTTCTTACACTCCAAATAAAATGTTCCAGGTGTTGTTAATTTAAACAAAAGAAGTTCCTTTACTCCGCTTTATTTAAAACAAAGAGCGAAAGGTTAAATGCTTGCTTCATTTAATATTTATTACAATTTTGTCATGAACCGATTTCTTACTTGAATTTTTGTATATAAAGACGACGAGTACTGCTTGTACACATATTAACTAACATATATTTAAAATCATCACTTTAGATATGTTATATGAAACTAAGATACGTTAGATAAAAAAAAATAGATGAGATAAGTTTTGAAATTTGGATTTTCCAGGTGTAGTTACTGTATAGGGAAAACAGTAGTCAAAAAAATGTATTTAATATAAGTTATGTAAATAGAGGTTTTCATATCAATTTCAGAATTTTATGTGAACGCTAAGTACAATTTGTAATAGTTGATAAATATAAGTTTGTAGACATGTGTGTACACCTAAATTATATGACTATATTTGTAAATATAAGCTTATAATTTTTTTTCTATGAAATACCTATAGTTTTCATTTTATATTGTATTATATATTAATGTGATGAAGTCTTATCAAATTTCCGAAACCTCCACGCAATCTTGAGATAAATGGTCTCGACACACGGGCAGACGGACAGCAAGTGATTCTAATATGTTTTCGTTATTTTATTAAAAAATTGTATAAAATTATACTTTTAAAGCGATTTGACAAAATAAATATCCTTAAAAAGTCAGAAAATTACAAAATCAAAAATTTTGGCTTAATATGCAATGATTGCAAGATTCCTATACAAATAACTACGCATTACAAGAATAAAATTGTGTGCAAATTAAGAATTTTAATAACGTAAAATGTCTACATTTTCTAATTTTAGATATTAAATCATTCTAAAAATAACGTAGCGTTAAAAACTAAATCAGCTCACGCTATACAACAATGCAGTCCGGAAATTAAGTTTGACACCTCAACGCTATTGGCATCCTTTGATAAATTACTGGTTAATTCAACCAATACCTAAAACCATCGAATTTACACAGAAATAGTTTAAACCTCAATTAGAATTTCAAAAGAAATTGCTTTTATTTTGTTGTGTATTGAGTAATTTAAATAAATGATTATATTTGACATAATCATGGTGCAGTTGGTATTTGGTATTTGGCTTTATGATTTTTCCGCAAAGTAGGATAGGCAAAGGGGAATTTAGAGTTAAGATACTCCGTTCCCAGTTTCCAGTCAATCTTGAGACATTGCGTCTTAAGTAGCGAAACTCGACGCCGCGTTTCTTGCATCAGAAATAGAGAAATAAAAATAAATTAAGTGCATATAATCATTCTCTTGAGTAAGGATCGAAATCACGACCGCCGTTATTATTAGAAGATGTACTAACAACAGAAAGTACGAAGAAAAATTAAATGTGTTCCAACCGTTTAGAAGGGAGTGCATGGAGAATTAAGCACCTATTTTCCAACCTTTATTAGATTCTAAATTACTACTGACTGAAAGAAAAATTATGAAATGATGAAAAAGAGTTTCAACCTGAAATTTGAGCAATTCTAGTTTTTGTTTTAGGAAAAAATTGAGCGTTTTCTATGTGAAATTGTGAATGAACTTTGAACTATGCAGATATCCTACTCCTACTCCATCTCTAAGTTATACAAAGGCCACATTGAACGTCAAATACAGGAATTAGGTTTTATATAATTTTAAAAATTAATTGAGGCCAGACTTGGCGCAGGGGCACAAAGTGTGATTGTAAATTCGACTGGTTGTGGGTTCGATCCCCAATCGATAATCAAACATTTATATTTTCATTTCTTTGCTCTGGTGTAGAGGCAAAACGCGGAGTTGAGTTCCGCCATTCAACATGCAATGCCTCCAGAACTCGGCGGACAGTGGGGAATGGAGTGACACTAGGCTCCCTCCGCCTACCCTGCTGTGTGCGGGATACTGCGTGAAGCTGATTTAATTTTTTGATTTAAAAATGAATTGAGGTCAGTCGTGGCGCACGGGCACAAAGTGTGACTGTAAAATCGACTAGTTGTGGGTTCGATCCCCAATCGAGGAAACGAAATATTTATTTATTTTTAATAATATAATATTTTCATTTCGTCGCTCTGGTGTCGAGGCAAAACGCGTCGTTGAGTTCCGCCATTCAACACGCAGTGCCTCCAGAAATCAATGGAATGGAGTGTCTTAACACTAGGTTCCCTCTGCCTACCCTGCTGTGTGCAGGTTACTGCGTGAAACTGATTTATTTTATTTTATTTATTTTTTATTTAAAAATGATTAAATTTAGAGATTAAAGAAATATTTTTAAATGTCTTTCTAATATTATACCTATAGTTAAATGTAGAGTTTTTCGCGTCTTTGTGACGCATTAGTTAGTTTTCGATTGTAGATGATATTTGCAAATTGAACAACAATTTTTTAGAAGACGAGGGAAGGAAGTTATAATATGGGAACTTAATATAAAAAGATAGTTTTAACCACAATATGTGTATAGTGTATACTTTATAGAATTAGAAAGAAAGTTCTATGCATCTAGGTTATTTTTTAACTTATCGAGTAAAACGCGTCCACTTGTAAAGAGGTCACTTTTTATAGTCGATGACAATAAAGTCTCTATAACTCAATAGAGGCTTAGCTTCAAGAGAGGTTGTTAGTTTGGTCTTGACACTTATAAGTTCATATAAAAATACATAGAGGCCGTAATGGTTAAGTGATATGACTGTAAAGATGATTGTTATTGGTTCGAAGAACGGGGGCAATGTATTATTGTAATTATTTTTCTATTGAATTTCGTCATACAACTCACATTGTACGAAATTTAGATAGAAAGAGGAGAGTAGAGGGCCTTAACATTATATACTGCCTCTCTACCCTTCTAAATAAGGTAAGAGAGAGAGAGAGAGTAGTATGAAATATCTTAAGGAAAACTAATTGCATATCTCAAAATGGAGAAAGAGTTAATATTTTGGTATGTATATCATCAAATATTATATTAGTATGTTTATTGAATACTAAAAGTTTTTGGAGACAAAATATAAATCGATCGAAGTATGTATATAACGAAGCGGGGCGCGTGGACCTGGTCAGGTCAGGTCGTTCTAACTCGTTATATCTTCCTTCATACTCGGAACCCGGTGAAGATAGATGACGTCGTAGTACAACCGTGCAGTATGCTACTCGAAAGAGAACAGCAGTCCGCATCGCTCGTTCCCAGTATTATAAGAACGACGCGGCATTCAGCCCACTATCCTAAAATCTGACGATTCTAAAATCTGATATTGACAACTGACAGTGCTGCCATCCTCTGAATACACTCAAGTCAAACAACTTCCGTTCCGTATTCATACTCTGCGACATATATAATAAATATAGTAATAAATATTATTTTTTACAAAACCATAGTTAAAATATAAATATAGACTATATTTTTAAATGAATTAATTTTAAATTAAATATTAAAATGTCTTTATATTTTTTCTTATCGTTAATATTTTGACATTAAAAAAGTTGTTAATATTGATTCGACAATAACTTACTATATTATTTCCATTGATTGTTCTATAAAAGCCGTGATTTCACAGAAAATCATTTCAATTATGGCCTGAATTAAAGTTCATTTCCGGTATAAAAATTCTGAAAGCGTTTCAACACTATGTTTAAATTCTTGACACAGTTTTTGCGAACTTTTTTCCTCGCCGTTATTTTACTTTTTTACAAAATACTTTCGTTTTTAACGTTATTCAATATATTTGTACAGTAACATACATTCAAAAACGTACTTTTATCGTCTTGTTATGATTAAATTATTTTAACAATTACAATTTAACAAAATAAAAAAAAAACAGTATCACGTTGTATTCCGCACACAGCAGAATAGGCAGAGTGAACCTAATGTTAAGACACTCTGTTCCCTATTTTCTGCCGAATTCTGGAGGCATTGCATCTTGAGTGGCAGAACTCAACGCCGCGCTTTGCCTCCACACTAGAGCGAAGAAATAGAAATATACATTTAAGTAAATATTTCATCTCCTAGATCGGGGATCGTACCCAGAACCAGTCGGTTTTACGATCACATTTTGTGCCACAGCGCCACGACTGGCCTTTTTTAACAAAAAAATTACAATTTAACAAAAAAAAATCAGATACAATTTTATCGAGGGGATTTTAGCCAATACCTGTTAAATATCGCAGCAACGTTGTAGCCAATTAAGCCATATAATCTTATTGAACCACGTAGAAAATTTTATACGGTAGATGCAACATTTGTTGTTAGCATTTCTACATTTTTTTTAAAAACTTGACTATCTTTTTTTATCAGCTTCACGCTGTATCTGGCACATAGCTGGAAAGGCAGAGGGAACCCTTGTGTAAAGACACTCCGTCCCCACTTTTCGCTGAATTTTGGAGGAATTGCATGTTGAGTGGAGGAACTCAACGTTGCGCTTTGCCTCTACACCAGAGCAAAGATGCAGGTCTAACCTGAGCTTTGCATTTGTGTGTGAAGATGTGAAGCTCTCAAGCGCGGCACATCTCTTACTTGGCCTCGTCCTTAGGTACCGATAGGAACGTCACATATTTAATTTCATAATATGTTATATGTACAATTTATAAAAGAATTAAAGATAAAGTTGGCACTACCACTGTACAAGAATAGACAACGCTGTTCTTGTAACGAAAAAAAGGAGAGTTTAAATTACGAGAACCAAATGTCTGGAAAAATAAATAAATAATTATAAAACGGAAGGATTGTAATATTTTTATGTTAGAACTTTTTAATGATCTCTAATAATAAACTTTATTTTTAAAATCTTTTTTCTGGCTCTACTTCTAATGATCACTCACACACATACAAAACTCAGCTTATGCCTCGCTAACTGTAACCATATTAAATAAACAATATAAATTAAATTAAAAAAAAATTGCGATTAAATATTACTTCTTAATACATTAATAACAGAAGCTTTTCGATGAAGATACCAAAATTTATAAGTTACCTTTACGATCTAATAAGGCGGGTAATATTCGCAGTTATGGGAATTATGAGTGCGAATTAACGCCTTTACGGTGTCAAAGGATTACAATATATTATTACGCACGATTCTGATTGCGCTTTTATAATATTGTTGTTTTTGTTTGTGAATTACTTCGTTTTACGCAATTTTGGTGAAATTTTTGAATTATTGTGTTTAGCTTTATAGCTAAATACAATTTTTTTTTTATTTACCATAAAAAGTTAGAGAGATAACTGTGTAACTTTTATGGCCATTGTTTGTAATCAAAAATACGGGATAATATGTATAAAAGAAGGAATGTCATAAACTAACAACTGTTACTGTTTATATTTTGTGTTGTCTTTTTTCTCAGATAGTGACTTATCCTGTTACATTTTCTATTTTTGTACGATTGATTTTAGTCTTTTTAGTGTCACTTTCTTCGTATTTTGTGTAATCTTCATCGTGTCTTCTTCATTCTAGTGACATTGGCAAAATAAATTATACTCTACTAGCAGGCCTTAAAGCCATAAAATAAGAAACAGAACCGAACAGAACTAAGAATTGAACTAAGCTATATAAAAGAAGGATTTTTAAATACAAATTACACTAAGAAACTTTTTATTTTTTATTTTTCATGAAAGAAATACGTGCTTGTATTAATAATAGTTAGAAATTTATAGAAATGATACATGATAGAATGGAAGTAATGCCACATTAAGCTTAAGCTGAAACTGAAACCTTTTAGTCTGATCTTACTGATCCTAAATGTTAATCTAGTAAACTAATATAAACCTTGATAATGACAAAAGGATACCCATTTATTACAATATTCTGGAGTAACGTCTGCAAATAATATAATATACGTACATAATACATATGCATATCGAAACAGAATTTTAAATATACTTATATATTTTATTGAGTAGTATTAATGCGTAATAAATCTGACTACTTGAAAATGATACATTTTTTGTTATAAAATAATAAAAAATGTTTAATTGAAAATTAAAGTAGTAGTTCTGTTTCTTATTTATTTTATTTTGCCAATGTCACGTACAATGGATAAGGCACAGTGAAAATTAGTTATATAATTTAAATTTTTTATCAAATATTGTTCTAAATTTAGCTTATATATGCAGGCAAATAATATGTTCATTTAAAATTAATTTATAATATAAATTAATTTATTCAAACATGCCTCATGTTCCCGTAAAAATAGCAGGGAATACTTGGTTTTTTCTGCTACTCTCTACACTTCACATATAGTACAAAAAATTGCGACAGACGAGTCGTTTCAATAAAATCTTAGTTTAACTTTTTAATTATATCGTCATTAGTCACTGTGACTGTAAACGCGACGGTTGTGGGTTCAATTTCCACTCGTGAGAATGAAGTAATTTATATTTCGCACTGGTATAGAGGCAAAGCGGGGCGTTGATTTGACAGACAAGACACTTCCATTCTGCGGAAAGCGCGAACGGGGTGTCATAATTCTAACCTAGAATTTCACAGGTTCCCTCTGTCTACCTTCTTATGTCGAAATACATGTGAAGTTCTATTTATAACAAGATATATTAAGAATTATCGCCAAACTAAATTTGAAGTTGTAACATATGAACGAAGCCACAGGCCAAACTTAGTCATATGTGTAAATAAAATATCAACGAGAAAGCATGTATAGAAGGGTCCGGATACCCTGTTAATGGTATCAGATACTTGAACTTTACAGTCGATTAGCAAGCAGGTGCTCTTACTCTTACCATCAAGTAACCCAACTAGTAAAATATTATATACGAGAATGTAGTTTGTACATATTATATATATTATAACGATAATATTTTAAAATTATGTTTTAACATCTTGTGGGTTGTTGTTCTTCCTCGTGGGAATGAATTGACAAAAAGCGGCTGGAATTCCACAATTCAAATGTCTTGAATTTCAACAGAAAGCGGAGAATGGAGTGTTTTACTACTAGGTTTCTTTCTGCCTACTCTGCTATATACGGGACAAAGCAAAATTAAAGTTTTTAACAACATTAACATTTTCTAAAAAGAAGACACGCTATTCTCTATTTTCCGTCCGAATTCGAGACCTTGCGTATTGTGACAGAATTCAAAGCCGCATTCGATCTTGCCACTGCTAAAGCGGAGAAGTGAAAATAAATCATTTCTCTAAGTAGAAATCGAGCCTATAACCATTTCTTCTTAGTAGGGCACTGTACCACTGAGTTACTATAGTCTTTAATATTTATTATCCGAACATAAATATATCTAAACGGGAACCAGAAAACATACTTTAATGTAATGTTAGTATCATGCTAGGTATTATTTAGTAAGTTGAATAGAGAGGCGAAGTGAATACGCGGTAAATATTTGGACATTTTGTCTTTTGGGATATAATTAGACGTTGGTTTCGTCAGACCTTATTCACATGAGACTAGAAATATTACATGTTTTCGTGTTGATAAAGTATTAATCATTATAATTTAATATGTTATTTTTTATTACCTATATATTTTTTTAGTTTTATTTCAAGGTTGCCGCAGTGGTTCAGAAGGGACGTAGCTGGTTGTACGTCACGTTTGTGGTTTTAAAGTTCGATAATCGGTTTTTTTGTGTTATTTTTCGCAATGTGTGTAGGTAGTAAGACAATGGTTTCCACACTTTCTATCTTACATAATACAAAACTTTTACATGGTTAAATTATAGAAAATAGTTTAATATTTCTATACACATGAGGCAGTCGTGGGGGATTTGTGGTCCTAAAGCGATGGTTGTGGGTTTGACTTCCATTCGGAAGAATGAAATATTCAGTGTTTAAATTTTTCCTCGCACTCGCTCTTAGGCGTGGCGCTTAGGCGTTCCGCCACTCGACATGCAATGCCTCAAAATTCGGTTAAAAGTGGGAAACGGAGTGTTTTAATCTAGTAGACAGCGGGATACAGTGTGAAGCTGAAAGAGTAGGAATTGTAATGTTTTTTTTGTTTTGATTCCCTTGCGGGGAGTAATTTTTTTATTTTTGAATATTTTGATTTTTTCGGTCTAGTAACAAGGCTAAGCGCGACGTTGAATTCAGTAGTATATAAGGCAGTAGTCAGAGAGAACGGAGCGCCAAACGCCACGGTCTCTACATACCTCTTTCGCCTCGTCCACTGTTATCAACCTCTTCATACATGCCCTCAGGAGGATCCTCATGCTTTTTACGTAACCTTCCTAAAGTATCTTTAATACTCTGTTTTCAACGAAGATCAATGAATGTCAATTGAGGTCTCTCCCTACCTCTCTTATCACTCACTTTTTCATCATAAATTTGCTGACTCCGCATATCCTACGAAGAAATCGCATCTCCAAGGCATTTATCTTTCTTTCATTCTTCTTCTGTAATACCCACGTTTCGCTGCCGTATAACAGTGTCGGTACCAACACTGCATTGTGAACGGCCAAACGTGCTGTGCTGACGTGTCGCCGTCTCATCAATGCAGCTAAGGCTCCGTAAACCATGTTACCGGTAACAATACGCCTTTCCACATGCCGTCTCTACTGAACATACTTCCCAAATATACCACTTCATTTACTTGTTCTAATATCATGCCATTTAAACTGATCTTGCATTACGTTCTTTGTTCATCTCTTTCAAAAACCAGAACTTTTAAGTGAATATCAAGTTGTATATAATAAATATTGTTAAAAAACAAATTTCAGCCTTTGAATACATTGCACAAATTATAAGCAAATATATTTTGTATGTACATAAAAACAAATAAAAAACCTATATATACAAAACAAATAAAAAAATCTAAAAGTAAAATTTTCATATTACAAAGTCAATAGAATCACACATGTAGGCCAAACAAAAACTGTGGAAACTATGAATGACCGAGTTAAAAAACAAAAATGAAACTATACTGCAAGTCAATTCCGTGGTCCTATCAGTGAAAGCAACCGAAAACTGGATTTACATAGGTCACGAATACACAATCACGTTTAGTTTCAGCGAACAGGAAAATTTATTTACTAATATATCTGTCAAAAATAATAATGTCACACATACTAATTTCGCATTTTGTTTGTAATAAGCGAAGGCTATAAAAAGTTATTGTTATTGTTAAGTATATATTGGGGAGGATAGTCGCTATACTTCCGGTCTCAGTTCGTTCTCGATACGATCTCGTATTTATGTATGAAGAAACAGAAACATTCTTATATAAGTATGCGTGATTGGACCGGAACTTGACCGGAACTTGATAAAATGAATGCTCTCATAGATTTTCTCATAAGAATATTTATAACAGATTGAGGTCGAACCGAGAACAAACCGTGACTTGTACTATAATGCGAATCCTCCCTTAACGCCACCGATGGACAGTAACTGTTTCGAACTGTAAACATTTTGGTAATGAATTCGATCACAACTCGAAGGAAAGATTATAATATTTTTAATTATTTTTATTTTAGTCGGCTTGTCAAGATATAGCATAGCGTTTGTTTCTGCCACATAACTAACATGTAATTTTTATGAAAACGCATTTTTTTATGATAACCGTAATACTCACGTAATATATTATATTGTTAAATTTGAAGTCATTTGAAGTATGAGGCACAAGCGTGCGACTGTAAACACAATAGGTTGAATTTCAATCTCATATGAAGAAATGAATAAATTTAATATTTTCATATTCTGGCTCTGGCAAACGAGACCAAGCGCGATGTTGAGTTCCACCACTCAACCAATCTCCAAAATTAATCGGAAAGTAGACAACGGAAGCGACACACTAGGCGACACACTTTAACACTAGGTTCCATCTGCCTCTTGCTATGTGCGAGATACAAAATAAAGCAAAAAAAATAAAAATAAAAAATAATATAAATTTCTGGCTAGTTTGCTGAGTAAACTTCATCTACATTAATTTGTTATGACATGTTTTTCTTTTTCATATTTCACCACAACTATAATGCAGCTGATCTCAACGAATCATCAGCATCCTTCTATTATACAATATATTACATGTAGGCAAAGCGATTCCACACCTGCCACTGTGGGGAGAATGAAGTATGGCTCCGTAAACAGTGGTCTGATTCTTGTATAAATATCTTTGTTTATAATTGTACTTGGTTTATGATTTTATGTTGAAATTTAAGGAGGTACATGCTGTTAATTAAAAATTCTTTAGACGTTTTATAGCAGGGTAGGCAGAGGAAACATAGTGTAAAGACAGCCCATTCCCCACTTTCCGACGAATTCTGGAAGCATTGCAGGTCAAGTGGCGGAACTCAACGCCGCGCTTTGCCACACCTGAGCGAAGAAATAGAAATATAATTTTAAATAAATATTTCACATCCTCCAGAGGGGATCGAACCGACAACCAGTCGCGTTTAGTCACACTTTGTGCCCCTGCGCCTTTTTTACACTTATTCTTTAAAATATACATTATTAGCCTTGAACCAAGTCAATCAAAAATAATAATTAAAGTGATTAATTATTATTTCTTGGTCTCCATATGTTTTTTTTTTATATTGTGGATTTTTCGTTTTCCATCTACTTATAGGCATATGTCTCTCTCAAATAGTGAATATTTATATTTCCTAGAATTTAACCCACGACTAGCTCACAAAGTCAATTATGGTGAGTGTTCTCATTAGTCGTCAATTAAGTCTTTCCCGTGTAGGATGGAAACAACTTAAAATCTACAATAATCGATTCGATTGGTTTCTTCAATGTCTTACATTTAAGTAATCAGAGAGAACCTAATGTGGCGGAACTAAACGCCACGTTTTTGTTTTAGCAAAGCTTGGAAATAAATGGATTTCGTTTCCTTAAGTGGGAATCGAACTTACACCTACTGGACTGAAAATATTGCACTGCCTTACAATCGCTTGCTGCCTATGAACTGTTTCTAATCTCCTTGCTTTAAACTACGTACATAAGTTATTCATACATAGTTTAAGGGCAGTCGTGACGCAGGGATACAAAGTTATAAGTAACTGTAAACGCGAAAGCTTCTGAGTTCGATTCCCACTCGAAGAAATGAAATATTTAATATTTTAATTTTTTTACTCCGGTGTCGAGGCAAAGCGCGATGATGAGTTCCGCCATTCAATATGTAATGCCTTTAGGAATCGGCAGAAAGTGGGGAGCGGAGTGTCTTAACACCTGCCTACCCTGCTACGTGCGGAATACAAGATAAAACTAAAAAAAACATAAATATTAAAGAAATATTTTATATGTAGAAAAGTACTAAAGAGCTTTTTAAAAAAGCATGGTCTATTACACCAAATTACCTATTTTCAAGAGAACAATGACTACCTGCACAAAGAACGTGTATGTATGTATGTGTAATTTTAATTATTGTTCCGTAGTATGCATAAACAAACAGATATATGGAATAAGTAATTGTGTTTATTTTCAGAAATGAAGTAGATTTTATCAGTTTTCCCGTTTAAACAATGATTTTCTTATACATATATGGTGGTAATTTAATGAATTATGTTTGATAAATTTATGAGTTCGCTTCATAATTTATAGTAATTAAAATAAATAAGTAACGATACAGCGTGAAGCTAATTTTTTTTTAAATAAATAAATCAGCTTCACGCTGTATCTCGCACACAGCAGGGTAGGCAGAGGGAACACTCCGTTTCCCACTTTCTGCTGGATTCTGGAGGCATTGCGTGTTGAGTGGCAGAACTCAACGCCGCTTTACCTCGACACCAGAGCGAAGAAATAGAAATGTAAATTTAAGTAAATATTTCATCTCCTCAAGTGGGGATCGAAACCACAACGCCACGACTGGCCTCAATTCAAATAATTTAGAGTAATTATTAAATATATTTAAGTTCAAGTTTTGTATATGTGAAGAAAACAATATGAAAATATGTTTTTTGCAACTTCACGCTGTATTCCGTATGGCAGGTTTGGTGGAGAGGACTTCGTGTTTAGGTTCCCGTCAATCAAGAGATTGCGTGTTAAGTAGCGGAAGTCAACGCCGTGCTTTATTTTACCGAAACGATGAAATGAAAATAATTTATTGCCTCGATTGGGGATCGAGTCCACAAACACAGCTTCTACAGCCATAAAATGATCCACTGCGCCGAGATGTCCTTAAGTTTAAATATTTTTTTTTTAACTAACTAAATAAAATAATTTGTATACTATTTATATAATTTATTATGTATTGTACTGTACAAACAAATCGTATAAAGAAATAAATGAAGTAGTTTTCTGTGTTGACTCAACCAGTGGCATATATCTTCAAGCAAAGTAAGTCTGATGAATTACTTTAGTTACATTCACATTTTATATTCATTGTTTTCTACGAAAAATATATTTTTCTATTGTAGAAGTATAACTGTAGAACTATAGACTGTAGATTTAATTTTTTTTGTATAGCACCGAGACCACTGGCGTATCGACATAGGTTATAGTTCGATTCCCACTCAAGAAAATTACTTCTATAACAAGGCATAAGCGCAGCATTGAATCCGCCACTCAACATGAAATGCCTCCAGTAGTCAGTGAAAAATGGAGAACATAGTGTCTTGACACTAGTTTTCCTATGCCTACTCTGTAGCGATACAGCATTAATCTAAAAAAAATAAAAAACAAGGTAATAAATAAAATATAAATTAATTATTATTTCGTCTAACATTTTTAATTTATAGTACATATCTATTATACCTATATAATATGACGTATTTTATACACAGGTTCAACCTCCATGACGGATATATGCCTAATATAGAATATCTAAATGCAGAATAAAGTGATCTTTTGATGCAATAAGCCTTTAAAAAAATAAACATGTTGCTTATAACATTTTCATATTAGGTTTTATTTATACACAATTGCTATAGCTTCATGCTGTATCCCGCACACAACAGGTTAGGCAGAGGGTAACTAGTGTTAAGACACTCCGTTCCCGACTTTACGCCGAATTTTAGAGGTATTGCGTATTGAGTGGCGGATCTCAACGCCGCCAAACACCAGAGTGCAGAATTGGAAATATATTTTTCAAGTAAATTTTCATTTTCCTCGAATAGGGATCGAACCCACAACCAGTCGCGTTTACAGTCACACTCCGTGCCTCCGCTCCTCGACTAGCCTCAATACTACTACTAAATAAGATATCTCTTGCTTCTCACACTTTCAGTATAATATTCTTTTTTTCAAATGGATAATAAGGACACCGAACGGGCAGCTTTTTAGCATATCCATATGCAAATAAGCATTTATTACCATAATTTAACCAGAACTTTAACTGAACCATTATCATACCTATAGCTTATATTCCCATAAGATTTACAAATTGTAATTATAGTCTTTAATAGTAACAGATTTTGGTACAACAGAGTTTATAAGAAGTGCTCGTGGCAAAATATAAACATTACCGTTAACAAGCGTGGTCGTCGTCGTCGAGTAAAATCTGTAAATGTATGTGCAGATTTTATTTTAGGATTTTTCGTACTTTTAATTATGTTTTTGATCATACTTTATTTATAGATTTATCTACGTATGTAAAATGTAATAATTATACATAATAGTCTCTCTATGATGGTATCTATCACGTGTCACATATGTACACACTGCTGTCATATATGTATCAGCTTTACCAGATTTTTCTTGGTGAAAAACGGGTTTTTTGGAACATTTTAAGGAAAAATGCGGGCCAATAAAATAAAATAATAAAGATTTATTATTTGTCCAATTTTTGAGTTTTAAATAAAGCTTCCAATGGCTTCTAAAATATCATGTTTAAGCATAAATGATATTGTTTATGTTTTCCATATGTACGGCAGTTAAGTCTTCAGAGTAAATATACCTACGTAACTTACGAATACAAGTATTTATTTGTATTTATATGAAATTAGCTAATTAAAATCTTAAAGTAATAAAAAAAAAGATTTTTTACAGTACACCGAATAATCCGTGAAAAGCGTAAAGCCTGTCCCGATCTGGACATTTATTTTTTGGGCAAAAAATCGGGCCTTTCCGCCAAACACCGGACATCTGGCAACGCATGCATGTATATACAACAACAAACAACATGCATCGTGCAATGTCTTTCATCTAAGTGGAATATATATCGACGACTATTCGATTGACCTCTGGAACGTCTACACATGCCGTAGCCATACCACAATTTCTTAGCCGTTCTACAATTTCTTTTTCAAAAATAATAAAAAACTCTTCCTCGTATTCTCTTCTATAATTATGCTTTGAACTATTATTATAAGCGAATTATCCTTACCATAACTACCGCTATTATTAAATTCATCTTTATTCCGACAGTGAATATATTTTCTAACATTCTCTAGCATTTGCTAGAAAACTCAATAGAATTTTGTATTGAATTTTTATCTAATATTTTCTTACAATTATGACATATTTAATTAGTTTAAGTAACATTTTGAGTAGTTAAAAAAAAAAAGATATTTCAGCGGAAAGTGGGGAACGGAGTGTCTTTATAACTATACTAGCGGACCCGGACGCGGCTTCGCCCGCTTGAACTATACGAATGCTTATTAGATATATTTATGAAATTGTTTTTGAAAATATCTAATTTGAATGAAAAAAATATAAGTAAACGTAATCATATAAAAATATTTATAAAAAAAATTAAACAAAACCAGCTACATTATTAATATCATCAAAGTAAAATAAATATTTAAAAGAATTAAAATTAAATGTGTTGTGCTCTGTTTTTGCAAGTGCATGTGGTTATTTACATAATACTTAAATACAATAAAAAATATTATATTTTTTGTCTCTGTCTGTCTTTCTATTTCCCCGAGCTAATGTCCAGAATAACTGAACTGATTTTTA
>DWQW01002261.1:0-27870 GCA_018249695.1 Heliconius erato demophoon
GGGGGTTGAACGTTGTACTTATTTTTTTTTTTTTTTTTTTATGTACTAGTTGACTATCAGCAGAACTTCCTTCTGAGAGGTACCAGCTTATTATTCAATAAACGATTCAAACGTGCTTGAATATATATTTTTTATGTAAGGAATATTTCGAAATTGAATTTGATTATAGTTTACCGAACTTTTTCACGCTGTGTCCCGAATGTAGCAGTGTAGGCAGAGATAAGACACTCCATCCCCCACTGGAGGTATTGCATGTAGAGTGCTGGAACTCAACGCTGCGTTTTGTCTCGAAACCAGAGCGAAAAACTGAAAATATTAAATATTCATTTCATTACTAGGAATCGAACTTACAACGATCGCACTTACAGTAACACGCTTGTACTCTCGCGCTACTACTGGCCTTAATTACATTTGTTTACAGATGGTTACATCTGCTTTATTATTAAAATTTATAGAATTTGAAGTTTGTTGAAATGAATTCCAATGCACTTTTTAAAATAAACAATGACTTACGTATAGACAGAATATAAGTTTGTGTCGAAGATAAATATAGACAGAATGCGATTTTTGTGATCCCCATCTATTTAACACAAACATATAAGAATTTTGACACAAATTTAAATAAAAATATCTTTAATTAAAAAGAAGTAAGAAAAGTTTGTTTTAAAAATAAAGCAAGATCCCAGATGTATAGCAAAAACAAACAATAAACCTGTTTAGTGCTACGCTTGTAGCGTCTAAGACTACGCGACTGCTACGAATGTACTCATATGGCAGAATAGGTATAAGTATATATAAAATGATTTAAAAACAGCTTACAAGCTTTTATACTATTTTATCCATAGTATAATAAAAAAAAAACAAACATTACTTCATACATTGTAATCTATACATACAAAACTCTTCCTTTACTGAACAAATAACAGATAACGCACAGACAAACCCACTGGACTAAGAAAGTTACAATGTTAGGAAGTATAGGGAAGCACTGAGAGTAGTTAAGTAATTAATAGTTTAATTGTCTTCTGGATGTAACTAGGTGAAAAGAAAAAAGCAATAAGTTAAAATTTACAAAATAGACCATTGATGATGGATGTGGTCGCACGTAAGCGTACGTACGCGTCAAATTTTTTAAGGGAATATTAAGTAAATCTAAAAAAAAACCTCTTATATAATAATCTTTATTACTTCGGCTTGTGGAATTCGTCATATTATATATTTTTCGTAATCCTTCAAAATACAAAAAAAAAATAGCCACACTCGAGACTGTAGAGATAGCTTTTTTTGTAGTCCTACCTCTCTCTCTCTTTATGTCATTCTCAAATTATCAGATTAATGGAATATACATGATTTAGCCTACAACTAACTCACTCTACCTTAATCTGACGTGCTCGAGAATTACAGCATTGATCATTTGTATTTTACTAATCTGGTCCTTTGTTCTAGACGGGCGGCCATATATATGTGGCTCATATCTGGTGGAAGTACTGAACCGAGTACAAGGAATCCCCCAGTATATGAACCTACTGCGCTTTAGTAAATCCCAAAGTCCCCGCTTGGGCTCCCCCTACCATAAATAAAAAAATACAATATTGTTTTGTTAGCACTTACAAATTCAACAAAAAGTATTGACCGCGTAATGATCTAATTATTCACTGGGCGTGTTCTTCAAATATTTTTTTTATCGAAGAAGTTTCAACGATTCATCGAACTCGTAATAAACAGAAGAAAAGTTAAGCAATGAGTAATAAATTTAAAAAAAATCTTAGACAAAATGAAGTAGCAAACCAACGAATGTCTCCGCTCGGGGCCGAACCGAGGACCTCCTGCGTGTTAGGCAGATGTGATAACCACTACACCACGGAGACTTAAAAGCTTTCAGTGTATTCTAGGTAGTCTATAACATTTACAAATTTACATTGTGGGTAAGCAGAAACGAGTCATATGTCATGTATGAAGTAAAACTATTCTCAAATAAATGGTATATTATACATGACATTAATCAATACGGAAGCAGAAATATATATAGCAGAGGGAACCTAATATTAAGACTCTCCGTTACCCACGCACCGCGTGATTTGGAAATATTTCGTATCGGGTGGCGGAACTCAACGCCGCGTTTTATCTGCTGGAGAGGAAATAAAAGTAATGTTTATATTATCATTCGTCCGGTGGGCTTAGAACCAACAACCATCGCGTTACGATCAGATGCTGTCGTATTACACCACGACGCCTTATTTAATTATAGTAAATCTTAAATTTTATTTGATTATATAAAGGTAACTTGTAAAAGTAAAATTAGTATTAAGTAAAAGCTTGTTATTACAAAAATAATTTTTAGTTTACTTAGTATCTATAAGAGGGCGTAGCGAAATATATTACTCATACTTAGGAACAAAAATAACATTTTTACAAAACATGCATATAAATAAACCTTTGAACGTACCGGGATTTTGAAACCGTAGACCTTTTGTCTTTTGTTCAAATTTTTATATTTATTCTAAAAACGAATTTAGCTTCCTCTTCTATTTGTTTTTCTTATTTATCATTTTTATTATATATTTGAGAGGCCATCGTGACACAAGTGTATGGGACGCAACGCAAGGGTTGTAAGTTCGATTCCCACTCAAAAGTATAAAATATTTAATATTTTCATATCTTTACTATGGATGTTTTTATTCATTAAGTACATGATAATAATATATTACTAAATACAGACAGAAAAAGAATCTAAAACATTGTAGTGGAAAAACAACTTATATAATCAATTTTTGTCTAAAAATAAGTTAATTTACTTATGTATTAATAGTTATCATTTTTAATGATATTTTAAAAAAAACGAAGGAAAATAATAAAAAATATAAATTAATCTATGTCAATGAACTGGTAATATAAAAAAAAAAACCTGCAACACCATTATCAAAAAGTGCAAAATCGGGGTGGAGTGTGTTAAAGGTTCCCGCCCGGATTCGAACCGGAGTCTCCTGCAGTTGCTGGCAGGTGTGCTACCACTACACCACGGAAACTTAATATACTGGCGTGTATTTGATAAACTCTATCGGTTTTGTAGAGTAGATTCATTCATTAATAAGCCTTATGTCACATTGACCGAAGGTTGAATTTTAATTGTGTCTCTTAGAGTAGCCGTTGTTTCGTGTTGTTGAAATATTATATAGTCGTATAATATTGTATACCTGCTAATAGACTAATAAACAATTTGTTAAAAAACGTTTAAAAAATCTATCCTGAATTTCCTACTACAGATATGAAATAAAATAACGATCAATATTGTATTGTTTTTAATACTTTTGAATATGTTATTTTTACACATAAAATCCTTATAACGTTAACAAACGGATTTAGCCGGTGTGCACTCTAAGCAGACGGACGATATGTAAACAAATATAAGTGTGAGGTATTGTGGATGCGATTCCCACACGTGGGAGTGAAATATTTTTATGTCCTGGCTCTATTAACAAGAAAACGCGCGACCTCTCGCAGGTCATGCAGTGGTTCCCTCCGCTAAGCCTGCTGGAAGCGAGATACAGCGTCAAGTAGTTTTCTTTAATTAATTTATAAATAGATACAATTAACGTAGATTGGTCCAGGTCGTAAAATTTATATATTTAATAGAAATACATTCTGCTCAATATTCGACATAAAATATTAAGTAGCAAGCACAGCAAGTAGTGTCTTAACACTAGATTCCCTTTGCCTAACCTGCTGTGTGCGGGATACAGCGTAAAGCTGATTTATTTATTTTATTTATGTTAAGAAGCGATTAAAACGCAGCGATTTGTTTACTAGAGCATGAAAATTAAAATAATTTATTCCTCTTTTCTCTTCTTCCTGGTCGCGTTTACAGTCACACGTTGTGCCGCTGTGCCACGTACTGGCAAAGCTTGGGTGGAGATTGAGACACGGAGTGTCTTAACACTAGGCTCCTTCTGCCTACCCTGTCAAATGAAACTAAAAAATGCATATGTGATTGCAATTATTTTTTTTATATTTAGATTCCTACATCCATCGCATAAAATAAGACATATTTGATTTGTACAAAGTATATATTTTATTTTTAATATTTAAGATTGTTATTACTTAGGACTTTTTAACTTAGGAAAGAACATGCTTTTATAGAAAACGTACACAAATTTGAACGCAGCGGGCTTTGAACCTACTTAGTGGTCACAGCGGCTAGACGGATTTAAGAGCTCTAAGTCATGTGTTCTTTTCAATACGTCGAAATTCTTATACGCTTGTTATAACTTATTAATGTTGTTAACATATCTGTAGTTTCTTTTTATAAATTTAACGTAACTTAACTTTCCACCGTTAAATAGGAAATGTCTTGGAAACCGGACGGAAATTGGGATATAGAGTGTCTTAGCACTATATTCCCTCTGCTCCTGTTTTATTATATTTTAGTTGGTTGTAGTACTCACATAATTATGTGACAATGACAATTTTTGATGGTAAAAACAGTGAATTTAAATTTCGGAGAGATTTTTTTGAAATAAAGATGTTTTCAGAAGTTTATAAAAGTTATACCGTAGCGTTTGGCGCTCCGTTCTCTCTGACTACCCCGCAAGGGATAAAGCGTGAAGCTAAGTTAAGTTAAGTTAGTTATAAAAGTTATATCCAAGGATGAACAATAATTGTATTCAAAGATTATTATTATATACAATAAAATATATTTTTTCTATTATTTTGTTATATTGACTAAACTAATGTAGATATAACAATACTGATAGAACTAACTTGTTCCAAATATAGTTTTTAATCCAATACGTCACTTAAACAACAACGCGGATTGACATCTTTACATTATTAAAAATGATGGAAAGTGCAGTAAGCCTCTTTCGACCGCAGCTTGAAACCAAATATAAGCGATAGTAATCCCACGTTAATGCTTCCATTAACCAAAATGCACCGGAAAATCCCACAAAATCCTAGAAAATCCAACAAAACAAACAATTACATTGAAAAGTCGTGAAAACGGAAAGGATTTATAAAGTTGAAAGCACATCATATAATTGAGGGAACCGCAAAATGCATTAGTTGATGTGGCTTGGATTTATTCGATTTTGTGGTAAAAGTACACGTTTTATTTTATTATAAGTTGTCGTTTGTTGCGTTGTCGCAGTGGAACAGAGTTTGGGTTCAAGTATGAGGTGTAAATTAATCTCATTTTCCCTGCTCTGGGGAAAATTTTTTGTAATCCTTGAATTGTTCCCTTCAAAATAGAAGAAAAAAATAGCCACGCTCGAGAATGTAGAGATAGCTTTTTTTGTAGTCCTACCTCTCTCTCTTTACGTCATTCTCAAATTGTCAGATTAATGGAATATACATGATTTAGCCTACAACTAACTCACTCTACCTTAATCTGACGTGCTCGAGAATTACAGATGATCATTTGTATTTTACTAATCTGGTCCTTTGTTCTAGACGGGCGGCCATATATATGAACCTACTGCGCTTTAGTAAATCCCAAAGTCCCCGCTTGGGCTCCCCCTACCATAAATAAAAAAGTACAATATTGTTTTGTTAGCACTTACAAATTCAACAAAAAGTATTGACCGCGTAATGATCTAATTATTCACTGGGCGTGTTATTCAAATATTTTTTTTTATCGAAGAAGTTTCAACGATTCATCGAACTCGTAATAATTAGAAGAAAAGTTAAGCAATGAGTAAAAAAGTAAAAAAAAAAATCTTAGACAAAAGGAAGTAGCAAACCAACGAATGTCTCCGCTCGGGGCCGAACCGAGGACCTTCTGCGTGTTAGGCAGATGTGATAACCACTACACCACGGAAACTTAATATATTGGCGTGTATTTCATGAACTCTATCGGTTTTGTAGAGTAGATTCATTCATTAATAAGCCTTACGTCACATTGACCGAAGGTTGAGTTTTAATTGAGTCTCTTAGAGTAGAAGTTGTATCGTGTTGTTGAAATATTATAGAGTCGTATAATATTGTATACCTGCTAATAGACTAATAAACAATTTGTTAAAAAAACGTTTAAAAAATGTAATCTGAGTTTCCTACTACAGATATGAAATAAAATAACGATCAATATTGTATTTTTTTAATACTTTTGAATATTTTATTTTTACACATAAAATCCTTATAACGTCAACAAACGGATTTAGCCGGTGTGCACTCTAAGCAGACGGACGATATGTAAACAAATATAAGTGTGAGGTATTGTGGATGCGATTCCCACACGTGGAAGTGAAATATTTTTATGTCCTGGCTCTATTAACAAGAAAACGCGCGACCTCTCGCAGGTCATGCAGTGGTTCCTTCCGCTAAGCCTGCTGGAAGCGAGATACAGCGTCAAGTAGTTTTCTTTAATTAATTTATAAATAAATACCTATAATTAAATGTTTTTTCTTTAAAAGAGTATGCTCTCGTCGCTATCAGCCTCAAGAACTTAACATATTACATCTTAATAAAAGTAGCGGCGGCGGCTCTCACATGCTCGTAGACGTAGTTATCGCGTAGCTGTTAGCGTAGCACCGATCAAATTAATATACATATATTGTATTTATGTTTTATATTGATAGTATATAATTATTTTAATATAGAACTAAAAAAATCCATCATGGCGCATCGCTTTCGTCATTGTGGGTTCGATCCCCACTCGGGGAAATCAATTATCATATATTAATAGTTTCATTTCTTCGTCTGGCACCAACGCAAAAGCTTGACGTTGTGTCCCGCTCTCAACATGTTATGCCCCGAAAAAATCGGCAGGAAGTGGCGAACGGTGTTTTGTCTTAACACTAGGTTCCCACTGCTCACTTATTATTATTATTAACTAAAACCAATTAAAATCTTAATAGCGTTCTTTGTGAAGTGGAACACCGACTGATGGCTGTGGATTCATTTTTAGTCGGGAGAATGAAGCAGCAAAAATATTCTATAAATTTAGTATCAAACTAATAATATTAATTTTAAAATATTTATAAAATGCACAAAATTCATAACTTATACTATCTATAAATTTTATTTGATAATAAATTTAATTAAAAATGTGGTCATGATCATGATTCACGATCTCGAAATTTGTAAATAAATTATAAAATAACTATATTTAGATATAACTTTGATAAAAATTTAAAGCTTGAGAAAATGGCAAAAGTGAAAATCTCGCATGTCTCCACTTGGGGTTGAACCGAGGACCTTCTGCGTATTAGGGATAACATTTTGTTCCTCTCTTAGTGATAGCTGTCACACCACGGAGATCTGACAGCCTACAGTATAGTCAAGGTACACTACCGATTCTATGACGTCACAGGCAAACATCCAGATTGCGATCAATAAAGGGTTATTTGCGATGTAGAGCGACAGTTGATTGCTTTATGACAAATATAATATTATTTTATTATATTTTCTATCAATAATTAAGTTTCCTTATGTTTAGATGCACCCTGTGTCATGGATATAGTGCTTTGAACTAATTTATTAACCACGCACCGCCCAATATCTAAAATATTGTTTTCTTATATCCTTTTACTTACATAGCCTTGAGATTTATTTTAATTTATTTTATAAAAAGGATGAGATCAGTCATGGAGAAGGGGCACAAGGTGTACTGTAAACGCGACTAGTTGTGGGTTCGACACCCACTTGAGGAAATGAAATATTTATTTAAATTTATATTACCATTTCTTCGCTCTGGTGTCGAGATAAAGCGCAGCGTTGAGTTCCGCCATTCAACACGCGATGCCTCCAAAATTTGACGGAAAGTGGAGTATTGAGTGTCTTAACACTACATTCCCTTTGTCTACTCTGCTGTATGCGGGATACAGCGGGAAGCTAATTTTCATTATAAAAAGGGTAACGTTATTACAGTGGCTGAGTTCTATTAAAATGCATCTTCACGTTCTATTACTAGAGGGCGCAGCTCCTGAAATACATCACATGTATGTAATTTTATGTGAAAGAATTATTTGTAAAGAAAACTTTTTGATAAAAATTCTAGAATCATATAGGTATAGAAAATAAAAGTGTAAACAAAAGTGGCGAAAATATATCAAAGTATAGAAAAAAACACCAGACTAGACAATCTTTAGCATAAACCATTATTTATTTATTAATAGTTGTATTTTTATTCTGTAAATCAAAATTAAATTAAAATATTTAAAAAAAAATGTAACGTATAGTGCTCTCAATTTTTTATAAATAATTTATTCTCCCTATAGAAACTTGAAAATATGTTTCAACGAAAAAGAAATGTATAATTATACATATATATTTATTTTAAACTAAATTATAGTTCAAAATAACAAAAGTGGACGGCAGTTTTTCATGAGGTCTCCGCCCGGGTTCGAACCGGGGTCCTTCTGCGTATACACGCAGACGTGATGCCGCTTCACCACGGAGACACAATTGTGAAAGGCATATTTCAGATACTGTTTCAGGTTTCTACAGACAAGCTGTCGATAGTAAAGTTATCTAAAGTATCTAAAGTATATCGTAGAGCGAATATTGCACGTATAGTAAGTTATTAATCATTTTCGAAATAACACTAGTTTCAAATAAAAATAAAAGAACGATGTTTTGAGGGTCAGAATTCAACAACGCGGTCTGTTGTAGCGGGGGAAGGGGTTTGGTAAAAAGAAAATTATGAGCTCTGATGATAAAATTTTTTTTATTCAGCTTCACGTTGTATCTCGCTGTGTTGTTATTATAAAAAACTTTAACAATAATGTATTTGCTAATTATTCATATTTTTGAAAAAAAAAATGACGAGTTATTAGTTTAACTTGTATCAAGAATATTAGTATGATTGTACACAAATTTCTCTACTATTAAATAAAAATGTGTAATGTAAATTGAACTTCAGTACTAACTACAACGTAAAGCTAAAGACTTATAAAATATTTTAAATCCAAGAGTCTTCTATTTAGAGTTATTCGTATAAAAACCCACCCGGAAGTGAACTGAGACCTACTACGTGAACTTTGAACCGTACACCATAGAAACTTTTTAGAATAACTTAAGTTTAACATTCTTTATTTTTTTCTATATTTCCTTTATAGAAACTATGCGTAAACTATGCATTTGATCATGTCATTTATGCGCGAGCCCACGAAGGTTTCTGAGCTGGTACTATCAATATTTTTTCGAATTAAACAAAATCAATATAATTATTTAAAATGAATTGAATATTTGTGTAATGTCTTTCCTTCAAATGTATTCTAGTTAGTGGCGTAGTAACGCTTGCTGTGTACAACTAAACACTTATATATTTATTATTGTCGGAACATTTCAGCTTGTATAAACAATTAAAGAGCTATGTGAAAATGTTAAAACTAGGTGAATCAAGATTTGACACGATTGTGGATCCGAAGAGAATAACTATACTTATTAACCTATATAAAAAAGATAAATCAATTAAATATATTTATTTACTAAATTATGTGATAATGATCTAATTTAAAAAGTTGATTTAGCTTATAGAGAATATACAGGGGTGTGTCGGTAGCCGTACTTGTAAAACTGTGTCACAGTCACTAGTATCTCGTTGAACATAAAATTAATAATTAAAAATAAAAAATCAACCAAAGAGGGAACCTAATGTTAAGATAATCCATCCCCATTTTCCCCTAATTCTGGAGACATTGCGAGTTGAGTGGCGGAACTCAACGCCACTCTGTAAAAAAATAAAATTAAATTCAAATATTAGTAGCGATAAAAAAAGCTTACATAAAATATGAAAAACTTATATAATTTTTAACTTAATTATTTAACACTGTATCCAGCATATAGCAGGGTACCTGGCGGAAGGAACCTGATGTTAAAACGCTTTCCTTCCAGTTTTTGAGGCACTGCATTTTGAGAAGCAGAAGTAAACGCCGCTTGATTGTTAACAGAGTAGGAAAATTGAAATTTATTTTTATACATGTAGATGA
The DNA here is from genome assembly GCA_018249695.1 of Heliconius erato demophoon. Lineage (NCBI taxonomy): Eukaryota > Metazoa > Arthropoda > Insecta > Lepidoptera > Nymphalidae > Heliconius > Heliconius erato. The sequence goes on from DWQW01002261.1 coordinate 9,924, forward strand.
ATAAAATGTAAAACAAAACTTCAAAATCATTATCAAAAAATGCTAAATCGGGGTGGAGTGTGTTATAGGTTCCCGCCCGGATTCGAACCGGAGTCTCCTGCAGTTGCTGGCAGGTGTGCTACCACTACACCACGGAAACTTAATGTACTGGCGTGTATTTGATGAACTCTATCAGCTTTATAGAGCAGATTTATACAAAAATAAGCCTTATGTCACATTGACAGACGGTTGGTTTTTGGAGGGAATTAATTATTTTTATTATCTCTGTCTGTTAACAGAATAATATGTACTTTGAAAAATCTTTTTTAAAACAAGCTTTCTAAATTTGTTTCTTAATATATTGTAATTATCAAATCAAGCCCTTTCATCATATACTCATATTAGGTAGACTGTGCAAAAAATTGTAATCTGCCACATGTTGCGGCGCCCATTTTGGATAAACAACTATATTGGTTATATGTGATTTCATTGTCATTGGAACTGAAGTCGTAATTAAAATTTCGGGGGGTCTTAGCACTAGATTCTCTCCGCGTACCCTGCTATACGCGGGATACAGCGTAAAAAAAATATTTATTGAAAAATAGATGCCAATAAAGAAATATTTTCCTTTAAAAAACATATGGTCCGGTAACCCTCAGCCTAGAGGACCTAACATTTCACAGCTTACTTAGAAAAGGGACTCTCACGTGGTCGTCGACCTTTACAAGCCCTCGTAGCTCATGCGTAGCAGTTTTCGTAGCGACGACCACACAGTATAGATTGTACGTAAAGCTTACTTTTATGTTATATCATTATTTTAATAAAACAAACGTGAACGCAATGTCTGTAGGTTCAATTCCTACTCGGGAGAATGTACCGTGAATTTGCAAAAGAATCTATGAATTCTATATAGCTCTTATATTATTCATCTTAAATGCGTAAGCAAATTATGCATTTTTTATTTCGTTCTCAAAAAATTTCGTAACGCATACTATCCATAACTTTAATTTAATAATGAAATACAATAAAATAAATATATTACTAAAATTTTGTTTATTGAAGGGTAAAGGAAATCATTTAACTAACTACATTTAGACATAAAATTTATAAAATTTAATGCTAGAGAAAATAAAGAGAAATGATAATCACGCAAATGTCTCCGCTCGGGGCCGAACCGAGGACTTTCTGCGTGTTAGACAGATTTGATAACTGCTACACCACGGAGACCTAACAGCTTACAGTATATTCTAGGTATTTACCGATTCTGTGACGTCACAGGCAAACATTCAGGTTGCGATCAATAAAGAGTTAATTGCGCTGTAGCGCGTTTTTAGATTGCTTAATGACAAATATTTACATTTTTTATTATTTTCTTATCCATAAATATTTTTTTTGGCTTCTTTTACCAGAGATCGTCTTGGTGAAAAATATCGCTTCAATTATACAGGCCTAATACTTATTTTATAAAATGGGTAACGCTACTACAGTCACCGACTTCCATTAAAGTGCATCTCCACATTCTATTACCAGAGGGCGCTTCTCAATTATATCTTGATATGTATTTATTTTTATATAAGAGAATAAAATATAAAGGAAAGTTTATGATAATATTTCCAAGAATATACGAGTATAGACAATAACGGTATAAATGTAAGTGTCAAAGATATATAAAGTTATAGAAAAAAATAAAAAAGTTGGAGGAAACTTGTATACTACTTTAACTACTAGAAGTAAGGGAAAATACTTCATTTTATTGTATTTTTCAATAAATAAAAATAACCTTCATGCAGTCCGAGTATAGCAGGATCATCAGGACATATAATCAATATTTACACAGCTTGTCTAATAATTTTATTTGATATATATCCAATATAATAAAAGGGTGTGATTTGATTAATACAGTACACCAAGAAATAAGATTAGAAAGCATGTTTTTTAAATGTATATTTTATTCTGATTACTGCGAAAGCGAAAAATAGAAATAATTCATTTCCCCCAATGGGAATCGTACCCACTATACTTTATGTTAACAGACAGAAATTACTATTTTTGAATAAGTATTTATTTTCCTATACCATTTAACTTAATTGAAAATAACTTATAATATTTCAACAGCACAATACAACTTATACTCTCCTATGATAAATCTGCTCAATAAAAAACCAACCTTCGGTCAATGTTACATAAGGCTTATTGTTGAATCAATCTGCTCTATAAAGCTGATAGAGTTCATGAAATACACGCCAGTATATTAAGTTTCCGTGGTGTAGTGGTAGCACACCTGCCAGCAACTGCAGGAGACTCCGGTTCGAATCCGGGCGGGAACCTTTAACACACTCCACCCCGATTTTGCACTTTTTTAAAATAATTTTGAAGGTTTTTTAGTATTTTTTTGGTATAGGTCAAAGAATTATTTTTATTTCCCTGCTCTGGTAACAAGTTAAAGCGCGACGTTATCTTCTGCTACTAAAAAGGCAATGTTTTAAAGACTGGATGAGAATCGGGAAATGGAGTATTTTAACACTAAGTTCCCTCCACCAGGTACTCTGTTATACGCGGGATGCAGTATTATTTGTTAAAGTACAAAAAAAATCTATTCTATTTTCTATATCGCAAATAGTATTTGAAGTACGGTAACCGACGCTTACCTCTAGATTCTTTATAAACCAAATGAACTTTTTGAATTAGATTATCATCACATCCGTTAGTATATAAGTTATTATTTTTTATCTCTATTATATAGGTTGATAAATTTGAAAAGCATCCTTGTTCTCTTCGGATCCGGCTACGAGTCTTTATTGACCCAGTTTTTATATCTTCGCATAGCTCTTTATTATTTATACAAACAGAAACGTTTCGACAATTGCATTGCATTGCGTTGCGTGTTAAGTTTCAGAATTCAACGCCGTGCTTTGCTTCGATATCAGAGCGAAGAAATGGAAATATAAATTTAAGTAAATATTTCATCTCCTCGAACGGGGATCGTTCCCACTACCAGTCAGTTTACAGTCACACTTTGTACCCCTGCGCCACGACTGACCTCCTTTATCTGTCTTGAATTAATTACGACTTAAATTTAACTGTTATGATTTTTGAAGGTAACCTTTACCAACAATTCAATTATGTTTACTTTGTAGTGTGTGTGACTTTAAGCACGACAGCTGACAGTTCAGTTCCAACTCGATGTAACGAATTATAATATATTAACATTTTGAGGCCAGTTATTGTGCAGGGACACAAAATGTAACTGTAAAAGAGACAGGTTGTGGGTTCGATCCTCACTCGAGGAAAAGATATATTTTTTAAAATTTACATTACCATTTTCTCCGCTTTGGTGTCGAGCCAAAACGCAGCGTTGAATTCCGTTAATGAACACACAATGTTTCCAGAATTCGGCGAAAAGATCAGTAACAAGGCTAAGCCAATATGTATTTATATATCTTGTTACCAGAGCGAGGAAATACACTATACGTTTATAGTCTTGCGGCTAATATATTTTTATGATTTTAGGAAAAGTTTAACGCTATTCCAATCAAAGTTCTATAAAAATGCAACTCCGCGTCCTATTGCTAGAGGGCGCAGCTCCCAAAATGTATCACATGAAATTATGTAAAAGAATTCAGTATTTTCCTTGAGTATCAAAATTTATATAGGTAGGTGATATTACACATAGGTATAGAGAACATCTCTACATTAATATAGGCATATACTACGTTCATATAAGTATATAAATTCCTTTAAATTGAAGAAAAATTTTACATTGCAAATTATATAATACATAAGTCATCGTTAAATATAATTGTTACCGTTTTTGAACTAAATAAATTTCAAGAAATCTTCTCTTAGAACTCCCATACAGTTCCTACTACTCGCATGCTTTTAACTGTCTAAATTTTATTAATTCTAAAATTTATTCTTCCCTATAGAAACTTAAAAATGTATTTTAATAAAAAATGCAAAACGGGGACAAAGGCGCGGTTGGGCTTCTAGAATCAAATAAAAAAAAATATCCGAAATAAAAAAAGTACGGTTAAAACAGCGAAAGAGGTAAAGATGCTAAAGATTTTAGCCAGGATTCGAACCGAATTCTCCTGAAAGTGCAAACGGCTACATGTGACTATGTTATAAAAATATGACATGTAGTAATGAAAGAAACGAGTGATATCAAAATTACTGAATTAAAAAGAAACGATCGAAAATAAATACGTAGAATTAGAATAGGTAATTATAAATGGCTGTGTATGGGTATTGAGATGGGCTATCTCCCGGAATCGAATTGGAACTCCTGTCTGAATTTGCAGGCGTGCTGTGCTAACAATTACAACATGGAAACAGAACATTTTCTACAAGATCACGATCGTAGGCTGCGTTCAATGAAGAGGCTTATACCACGTATATTGTTGAAACATTTCTGCTTGTATAAATATACATAGTAAACAGCTATGCGAAGATGTAAAAACTGGGTCAATGAAGACTATTGTAGTATAAGGCAAATTCTAATCACTATTGTGGATCCGAAGAGAACAAGGATACTTTTCAAATTTATCAACCTATGTAATAGAGATAAAAAATAATAACTAATATACTAACTGATGGGATGACAGTCTAATTCAAAAAGTTCATTTGGTTAATAAAAAATCTAGAAATTTGCGTCGATAGCAATACTTGTATTGTGTTATCGTCACTAGTATCTTGTTAAAAACAAAATGAATAACTAAAATTAAGTTCAAATACTAGTAGCGATATAGATAAGTTTACATTTTTTTTGTAACTTAACAATAAATACTATATTCCCTATAGCAGGGTACCTGGTGGAGGGAACCCGGTGCTAAAACACTCAATTTCACGATTCCCGTCTAGTTTTTAAGACATTGCCTTTTTAGTAGCAGAAGTTAACGTCACGCTTTATCTGGTTACCAGAGCAGAAAGATAAAAAAATATTCTTTAACCTTTACCAATAACAAAAAAAAATCTTCAAAATAAATTTTAAAAGTGCAAAATCGGGGTGGAGTGTGTTAAAGGTTTCCGCCCGGATTCGAACCGGAGTCTCCTGCAGTTGCTGGCAGGTGTGCTACCACTACACCACGGAAACTTAATATACTGGCGTGTATTTCATGAACTCTATCAGGTTTATAGAGCAGATTGATTCAACTATAAGCCTTATGTCACATTGACCGTAAGTTGGTTTTTTATTAAGCAGAATTATCATAGGAGAGTATAAGTTGTATCGTGTCGTTGAAATATTATAAGTTATTTCAAATTAAGTTAAGTAGTATAGGAAAATGAATATTTATTTAAAAATAGTAATTTCTGTCTGTTAACATAAAGTATAGTGGGTGCGATTCTCATTGAGGGAATTAATTATTATTATTTTTCGCTTTCGCAGTAATCAGAGTAAAATATACATTTTCAATTTTTTTTTTAAAAACATGCTTTCTAGTCTTATTTCTTAGTGTACTGTAATAATCAAATCAAGCTTTTATTATATATCCATATTAGGTAAGCTGTGTAAATATTGATTATATGTCATTTAATTGTCATCAGAACTGTCCAAATTTCGGAGTGTCATCTAGGTTCTCTCCGCGGATCCTGCTATACTCGAACTGTATGAAGTATTTTTTTTATTTATTAAAAACACAATATAAAGAAGTATTTTCACTTAAAAAGAGCATGCTCTAGTAACCATCAACCTCGAGACCCTAATATATCACATCTTATACGGAAAAGTGGTCGTCGACTTTTCGGTAACTCGTAGCTCTCGCGTAGCGGTTTACGTAGCAACGATTACATATAATATGGATTGTATTTAAATCACACATTTATTATAAACAATTCTTTTAATAAAGAAAACTAAAATAATAATAACGGCCATCGTGAAGTGGAACAGCGACTGACGGTAAACGCGATGACTGTAGGTTCAATTCCTACTCGGGTTCGATCATGCATGAAGTTGGAAAAAAAAATATATAGCCCTAATACTATTCATCTTGGAGATGTGCACCCAAATGATACAAACATATTTTTTGTTTCATTCTCATAAAATTTACAACTTATGTTTTCCATAACACACACAACACATTTTATAATACAATGATTAAACTAAAATATTTTACTAAAATATTTATGACCTCGAAGAGTGAAGAAAAATATTAAAGTAACTAAAGTAACTAAAATTATTTAAATATTACATTGATAAAAATTGAAAGCTGGAGAAAAAGATAAAAAGGTGAAAATCACGCAAATGTCTCCGCTCGGGGTCGAACCGAGGACCTTCTGCGTGTTAGGCAGATGTGATAACCGCTACACCACGGAGACCTGATAGCTTACAGTATATTCTAGGTACTCTACGGATTGTGTGACGTCACAGGCAAACATTCGGTTGCGATCAATAAAGAACTAATTGCGCTGTAAAGTGACAATTGATATAATTTTTTTATCAATAATTAAATTTAATTTTATTTAGATTCAGACTTTATAAGAAATATATAGCACGTTAAAGTAGTAAATTAGAAATAATAAAATTAATAAATGGAAATAAATGGAACAAAAAAAAAGTAATAAGTAGATAAATAAATATATGATTTAATAATAAATTTACTAACTACAATATAATAATAATAATACTAACACTAACCGTAAAACTTGTATATTTGTTATATGAAATGTAACTACTAACTAAAGAAGCAAGAAATAAAAGGTTTCTAATTATTATAAACTAGTCCAGTCCCCATGCAACGCCGAAATTGCTTGTTGAACGACGCAACTTAACGCCGCGCGTGGTAAAATCCTTCACTTATAGAGTCTAGAGAATTATTTTATAAAAAGGGTTACGCTATTACAGTCACTTAGGTCCATTACTATAGGACGCTCCTGAAATATATCACATGTATTTAGTTTTATGTTAAAGAATGAATTATAACGAAAACTTTATGATGAGAGGACAGTCGTAGCGCTTAGCAAATAGACGGAGGGAACCTAAGACACTCTGTTCCCCCTCACCGCCCAAATTTTGAGACATGAGCTGAGGGATTGAACTCTGCATCAGGCTGTCTGGTTACCACAGCGAGAAAATCAGAGAGTCCCGAATGAGAATTAAATCCTCATCCGTCGCATTTACAGTCTACTAACTACTACTACGACTACGACTACTTTAAATGTATTTATATAGTCTACTTAGTGGTATAGCAGCACTTTATGTATATTGTTCTAGGTTCGAAATCGTATCGGCAGAGTGTCAATGTGTAGAAAGTCGGGTCATGTCTAAAGATTTGTTCAAGTATGTAAAACAATAATTTACAATTACATACATTTTTTTAACTTCATGCAACTACCGTTCTACGGTAGGCAGGGTGTGTGTTGAGAGTTGGTAGTCGGAGAATAATAGTTACAGTCAAACGCTCTCCCACGAGCTAAGATGGCACAAATAGCATAGAAAGAAGAGAAAACCTAGTGTTAAAACACTCCGTTTCTTTTCTTTATTATAATTTTATGATATTTCTTATGTATAATAGAAAAGTCAATGATAGAACTTTAATATTATTAGGAAGAGGCCGTCGTGGCGCAAGGGCATAAGCATTAGATGGTTGTGGATTCGATTTCCACCGAGGGAGAACGAAATATTTAATATTTTAATTTCCTTGCTGTGGTACGCAAAAGCGCTTTTATTAATAAGTACAACCAATAATAGCAACATCACAGTAGAATTATATTTTGCTTAAACTCCGCTAGATGACGTGTCTAAAATTTATACACATTTTAAGAAAAGGTGATAATAGCATTTTATTATTTCAGAGAATTATTCAATATTTTTTGATATGAATGTAAAGATAGATGTGTTACAATTAAAGAAAATAGAAAATATCCTTGTAAAATATAGGAAGTCTCACTTATAAAGACTAACGGTTGTGTGAGTTAAATCAGCTCTTAAAATTAATAATTTCAACTTATTTACAAAAATTATTTCACCATTCTCTAGACTCGTAGCAACCCAGATATTTACATATCGTTTAACTTAATTAAATTAAAAATAGCGTATCGCAGAAATAGTGCTGGAAATTCATTTAGTTTACTAAATCACGTTACACTTTTTTAATGCTGTAGCCCATGTACTACATACAGGCAGGGTATGTAGGGTACCTTGTGTTAGCACACTCCATTGCTTGCACCTTGACTTGTATTACATAGAAATTTGTTTAAATAAATAATTATAACTTCTCAAATAAAATTATTTTAATTTTAATAAGTATTAAATTCAACGCAACAAGCTCAATGATCTTACTTGTTTCTCGGACAACGAAAAACAAAAATTTAGTAAGAAATAGAAAGCTCTTAATTATAAACTTAAAAATTCTATTTTTAAGTGACGATTTAGTCAAAATTTAGTAAAACATTACAGAAAATAAGGTCCAAAATAACAAAATTGAAAGTGAGTTTTTTATACGGTCTCCGCCCGGGTTCGAACCGGGGTCCTTCTACGTATAAACGCAGACGTGATGCCGCTTCACCACGGAGACACGTTCATATAGGATCAAATTTTGGTATTGTATCAGCGTTTAATTGTATACAAGCAATTATAAGCCTTATAGTAGGACATGCGTAGAACGAATATTGCGTATAGATAAAGTAAGTTTTTATTGCCATGCTAGAGAGCTTGATTCATGGGTCAGTGTCACAGCATCAGAGTTGTCGTTCGCGACGGTTATGGGTTTGATATCAATTCGGGGGAAAGAGTTATTTTCATTTCTTTTCTTCTTCCTTTCTTGAATAATACAGAACGTTCTCTGCCTATTCTGAAAGATTCAATGTGGAATTTTATGTTGTATTAAAATGAACATTATATCATATGCACCATTTTGGCGTAGCGGGACTGTAAACGTGATGATTGTCGGTTCGATCCCTACTCGGAGGGAATATACCCGCTCTGGTATACGAAGGCAAAAAGAGGTTAACGGAGTGTCCTAACACTAGGTTCCATCTGCCTATCCTGCAAGCGGAAAAAAACGTAAAGCTCTTACAATAAATGGAAAAGAGTGCTTGTTTAGAAATTAATGCTCATGATGACACTTCACGTGCAAGCAATCTCTATATAAAACGTCTTAAACCCTTCCTTTTACAAGTAAAAATAATATTTATTTATATTTGTTACTTTTATAAAATAAAAATTTTATTTCATATAATCTTTTAGAAACACTTTTAATAAAACTTTGAGGTCAGTCGTGGCGAAGGGGCACAAAGTGTGACAGTAATACCGACTAGTTGTGGGTTCGATCTTCACTCGAGGAGATAAATATTAAAATATATATTTTTTTTTATGAAATTCTCTGGATCTTAAGTATCTATATTAATATGATAAAACTAAATCGCACAAATGACAGGGTAGCTGATTCCCACTTTCCGCTAAATTCTTGAGGCATTCCGTGTTTAGTGGCGGAATTCAACGCCGCTCATTGCCTCTTTACCAGAGTGAGGAAATGAAAATAATAAATAATGAAATTATTATAATATGGTTGCGAGAATGAATTATTTTCTGTAAAATAAGAATCCTTATTGTTTAACTCATACAATCTTCGAGCAGTTGTCGCTCTTCAATGGAATTTTTCATTTTAAGCTGCGACCGACGCCCAGTGTCACAGCACATACTTTTCAGTATATACAGTTCCATTCCACACCGTTAGATGACGGGCCTAGAAGAAGTTTTATATTTAAAAACAATATTAGTTTTTAATAATTGTTTACTGTTTTAATATAAAAAAGTAAATTTTAGGTAAAAATAAAAAAGAAAACGGTAAGATAAAAGGTATATAGATGTTTTAAAATTTGTTTTGCTAACATTTTATTAAATTTATTTTTCGATGAAAATTAGACTTGAATTAATAATATAAACATAATTTAGTTTATTTTACAATTCTTTATGTTTTTTCAACTTCGTGCAGTACGCTGCATGTAGCTGGGTAGGCAGAGGGAATCTAGTATTAAGACACTCGGTACACCACGCAACCACTGCTTTTAAAAAAATATGGAAAGGAAATTTTAAAAGAAAAAGTAATTGTAAATTTTGTGTGGCACCCTAGATGCTGGATGAAAATGTGAAATATTCTTCTAATGGCTGTATAAAAATTTACGAAAAATCCTATATTTTAGACCGTTGTGCCTGGTTTAGTTTCGGCTTAAATTCGATTTTATTTTTCTTGCTTTAGTAAAAGGATAAAGTTGTCGCCACTCAATACACATTGTCTTGAAACTTGTGTGTTGCGTGGAAAACACGGTGTTTTAACATTAGGTTCCCTACCTCTCTGCCTGTCCTGCTATGAGGTACGAACCTCGCATAGCAGGCGTGATTTTTTACTACATAAGACTTTATGTATGACTTTTGAGTTTGCTATAATTTTTTTTGTTTCGTTCGGTACGTTTTTTTAAAACTTAAGATAAAATTATTTTACATTCTGTTGTTGTTTTGAAAATTGGGCGGAGAGTGGGGAACATAGTGTATTAACACTATTGTTACTTTGTCTCCACTGATTAATGTGAAATAAAAGGTGAATCTAAAAATATATATAATGATGTAAAGAAATAGATTAATAAAAAATTTGGAATGATATTTTTTTTGTATTATTGAAACTCTAAATCTGTTGTTCAAGTTTATTTCAAAATATATATATTCGACGAAAAAATATATAAAAACCAAAAATCTTGTACTTTTAGTATTATATAAGTTGTGTCATTTAAAAATTTGCTCAAACTTATCACCTCAACTTATTAACCTAAGTACTTACGGCCGGCAAGTAGCTGAAGTTTTTGCTTATTAAAAAGCTGCCACTCAACTGACACGGTAGAGCAAAGTAATTCTTAGTGCTTCTGAGAAAAAATGTGAAAGCTCTTTACGTCCCCATTGTCTATTATTAGTTTGAATGTCGATCGTTATTTAGATACAATGCTTAGTTTTCGAAAAAAAAAACTTAATAACACATATATATTTAATTAAAAATAAGGCGCAGAGTGCGTAGTGGGTATCATGACGCAGGGGAACGGAAGTGTCGTAACGGGGAATGATGTGTCTAAGTACTAGGTTCTCAGGTTCCGTATTTGGCTCATAGCAGAGAAGGCCTGTGTACGAGATATAGCATGGAGCTAAAAAAATACTTAACTAATTTTGAGTGCCGGCTGTGGATTCGATTGATAATATGAACTATTTTCGTTTTTTCGTTATTCCAACAATACACGGCAAAAATTTCAAATCAATGTATCAAGTTTTTATCAAACATTTTACCTGCTTTACTTTTTCAGAGTACAAACAAAGCAAAAACAATTTCATAAATATCCTTTAATCGACTTAAATGTACACTCAGTTGTGAAACTTCCCCCGTCGTCCCCTTCTCTGACGTGCTCGTGATTAGCGTCCTTTGACGCATTCTTAGAATTTGTCCGGCAACAAACTTAGAGGAAATCTATTACTTAAGTTTGTACGAGAACTTCTTTTACTTCTATGTTGATATTTATTTTATAGCTTGGTATATACAGTATATATGTGCAGGTAGAGGAATCCTAGATACATTTTTAAGACATTGTGTTGAGAGGCCGAATTGAGCTCAGCGCTCTGTCTTTTTATCAAAAATGAAATGAAAATAATTCATCCCTCCTAGAGGAAATCAAACTCAAAATTATTACGCATACAACCCCTGCGCTTTTAAGCTACGACGGCCTCAATTTATAATTTTAAACTTTAAATAAATATATAATTTTATTTAAAGCTTTGCATTGCCAAAGGTTCAGTTCATTTAATTTATTTTATAGAATGTTTGAAAGGCCTAAGAACATTACACAACTTTTTGTGGTGTGTCTATTAAAAGATTTTGGATTCGTTTCCCATTACGGACACAAAAAAATGAAAATTATTTATTTTCATTTCTTCCCTATAGAAACAAAACAAAGCGAAATTTGTAACGGAGTGAAACGGAGTACCTTAGCACTATGTTGACTCTACCATCCTGCTATACGGGGATACAATTTGAAGTTAAAAAAGTATATGAGAAGTACACGAAACTATAAATAAATAATGTATTGTTTTAAAAGAAAACTAAAAAACACGCTTTTGTACACCAAGTGATACAAGTGCTCTATAATGTGTTCTAAGTTATAAATTGTATGAGAAAACTCTAAAACTCTGTAAAGATTTTTAGAGTTTTCTACATCGTCACACCATCTCTTGATACCACAATATTGTAATGTCATCTAAGCTACGTATAACTGCCACGTTTACCGAGTATACATTACATTTTACATTTTATTACATAGTTTATTACAATTCGACCTAATAAAAGCGTGTTAAATATATATTTTTATACGAACATACATATTTTTCAGCTTCACCCTGTACCCCGCACGTAGCAGGATAGTGACAGGGAACCTAGTGTTAAGACATTTTATTTCCATTAAGACACTTCCTTGCCCCACTTTCCGTCGAATTCTAGAGGCATTGCGTAAAGTGACTGAACTCAACGCCGCCGAATGAAATAAAAAAAGAGTATGTTTTCATATTGAAAACTATATACGGGTGTGTCTTTATTCTAAGAAAGGAAAATTTAAAAACATAGTCAAAACAACATCTTATTTCCTTTATCGAAGCGAATCCAACGATGCTTCCCCGACTTCCTGTAATAGGTGTCGTTGAAGCGTCTTAGCTGTACTTCCTGTGTTGCTGGAAGGAAATGAGACTTCCGTTTCCGTTTGAGACGTGCATCATACTAATTAATTGATTGATACTATTAAAGGTATTTCGCTTGGTAATAAGTGTTTGTTATTAAGAATATGAACTATGTTATTATGTATAGTAATGTTAAACATATATATGGTAATGTGTGTTATATTTATTTTTTATTAATTTAAAGTATTTGCAATGGATTATTTGAAATTATATAGATTTTTATACTCCTTTAACATACGAAGCTTTGGTGTGGCAAATTTAATACTACTTCACTCACACAGGTCCAAAGTTTTTCAGTTATGAATTAATATATACATAGTTTTTCTACTTAGAGGCCAGTCGTGGCGCAGGAGCACAAAGTGTGACTGTAAAACCGACTGGTTGTGGGTTCGATCCCCACTTGAGGAGATGAAATATTTACTTACATTCATATTTCTATTTCTTCGCTCTGGTGTCGAGGTCCAGCGCGGCGTTGAGTTCTGCCACTCAACTCGCAATGCCTCCTGAACTCGGTAGAAAGTGGGGAGTGTCTTACGTACACTCGGTTCCCTTTGCCTACCCTGCTGTGTGCGGGATACAGCGGGATACATACATAAAGTATATAGAGGCCATCGTGGCGTAGCGGGACAGTTGTTGTTGGTTCAATCTCGACACGAGACTCAAAAACTTCGTCTCTATCAGATTTTTATTGTGCTGTGTTCACGTGAGCAGTTTTGCCTATTATACAATATGTCTCTCGTATACTCGTTCGTATATCTTTGTGAAACTAATATAAAGAATAAAAATGTACTTCAATAAAACAATCAATTCAATTCAATAACTTCAATAGTTACGTAAATAAAAATTACTTAATTCTTCGTTTTAATTATTATTAAACGAATTTTTATATATTTCGTTACAGGGCATCCTCCAGATGGCAGAAAGATTATTCCCAAATCTGATGGGAGCTATGAACTTAGCTGTAAACCAAATTTTCGGTGCCAATTCTGGACCAATAATGACAGTACGAGTGGGGGACCTGCTGTTCGACGGGCTACCACTATGCAAGAACCCTGGCATCATAGGTGGTATAGCGTGTGCCCAGATACGGTCGCTAGCTGCTGATGTCAGAAATATTAATGTTTTGGAGGATGGATCTATGGAGTTTTCTATTATTAGATATGTGAGTAGTTGTCTTTATGTTTTACTAACTTTTATCTTTTGTTTCGCCCGCATGGCGAAATAAAAACTGTGAACAGTGATGCCAGTCGTGGCGCAAAGACGCGTGTGACTGTAAACACGACTGGTTGCATGTTTGATTCCCACTCAAGCACCATTTTCCTTCCTACGCTCTGTGGCGAGTGACATTCTGCATATAAATTATAAATATGAATTTGAGAGAAGCCAATTCTGGCGCGGGGGGATTTCATTTATCTGCGAACGTAATAGTTATAGGTTCGATGTCCGTTTGGAAGGAATGTATTGTTTTCGTTATACCCTTTTATTAGATAAATTGTGGCGTTGGATTCCGCCATTTAACAAGCAATATATGGAATTCAGTCGGAGTGCCATAAAAATAGATTAAATCAATCAATCAGCTTCACGCTGTATCTCGCACACGGCAGGCAGAAGTAACGTAGTGTTAAGACACTCCGTTCCCCACTTTTCGCTAAATTCTGGAGACATAGCGTGTTGAGTGAAGAAACTCAATGCCACGCTCTTGCATCGACACCAGAGCGAAGAAATGAGAATATAAATTTAAATAAATAATTCATTTCCTCAAGTGAGGATCGAACCCACAACTAGTCGCGTTAACAGTCACGCTTTGTGCCCCTGCGCTGCGACTGGTCTTATATCATGGTGAATTATTTTATCCAAAAATAGATTATTGATATCATAATCTATATATACACATATATAATTTAAAAGAGATAAGCTGAAAAAAATATTTTTAAAAAAATCTATGAAAACCTTTTAGTTTCAGTATTCAGCACAGCGCAGGTATTTTCAGTTTTTCAAACAAAAGTTGAGCGTTAATTTGTAAATTTTCTGAATACTTCCAAACCAATTATCCGGCGCAGCTCGCGCACGTTCGTTAGGAACAGAAGAAGGCTCTCTAATATTTTTAGCCCGAGAGAATGAAAAAAGGCACAGAAAGAACTGTGGCGAAAAAGTGGAAGAAAATTTTAATAGAACTAATTAATTAATTTACAAATGTTTTGTATTGATTTTTATAACACATAGTGCCATATTTTTTGTATGGAACTTCATCTGCGGATATTGGAATGAACTACTCCCGCATATTTCACATATAGCAGGGAACTTGGGAACTCAGTGTAAAAACACTCCATTCACAACTTTCCGCCGAATCCTTGAGGCATTGCGTGTTGATTGGCGGAACACAACGCCGTGCTTTTCCTCGTTCGCTGAGCGAGGTAATAAAAATATTAAATATTTCATTCCTTTGGGTGGTAGTCGAACCTACAACCGTCGTATTAACCGGCAAATGCACGTGGCGGCCAAACGGCCTCAATTGCATTCGGTACATTTATATAATGGAAAAATTGTTTGCAAATTAGTGGTAAGATAAGAAGAGGCCTTAGTTGACCTTCAACAAAACAGTATTGAAAAAAACTTTGTAAGTGATAAGAGAGGCAGGACAGATCTCGGTTGAACTCCGAGTGCGTGCGAAAGAGAGTTTCTTAACACTACCATCTGCAAACTCTGCTATTTGCTGGGTACAGTGTGAAGATTAAAAACGTTAACGAAACCGTAATTTCGAGCTGTAATATTGTTTTGTTAAATTAATAAATATTAATAATAAGTCACAAATCTATTATTCTATTTAAAAAAAATTGAGGAATTTTAATAATTATAGTCCGTCTGATATTATCGATGTCTAATGAGAGCGACATGGAGTAAATTCAGAAGCTAGTGTTAAGATTCTCCACTCTCCATTTTCTACCTGATTTCGAAACATTGTCAGCTAAGTATTGAAACCCAACCCCGCGTGTTGTCTTACCGGTAAAGAAACTATATATCCCCGAAACAAAATCAAACTCACAACCATCGTTTCCACAACCTATAGAGTCACTGGAAAGTCCTTTCCAAAAAGTGTAATGTTCCTAGCTCTATGGTTTGTTTACTTCGGACGAGGGTAAGTGGTTAATCTATTTCAGTGCCCATTCGCGTGTGAAAAAAACAATATAAATCCACACTCTGCCGCGCTCGGGCGTAGACTGTTATTGCATTATTGCTAAACTGATAAAAGCGAAGTTAAAGTATTTAAAAAAATACATATAAAATTCTTACACCGTTCTCACCTCTCTATTTACACTATAAATATATGAAACTCATTAACTTACTTTAAGTCCCTGAAGGTGTAGTTTTGATTAAGTACATTAAATCAAATTAAATCAGCTTCACGTTGTATCCCGCACACAGCAGGGTAGGCAGAGGGAACCTAGTGTTAAGACACTCCGTTCCCCACTTTCTGCTGAATTCTGGAGGCATTGCAATAAATGATAATATTATTTTAAATCCAATTTTAACTCGCACTAATCGCGTCATGTCAACTCCGTCTCTGATATAACGTGTAACGATCTGAAAGTTTAACTAGCCGCTAGTCCCGTTGAGCTACTGCTGCAATTTCTAGGACGAAGATTTTTAATAAGAAAATCATATTGAATAATTTTCTACAGTAACATGTTTTTTTTAGAAAGTTCTCGTAGCATTTAGTTATTTAATCTTTTCTCTTTATTTAATCTCTTTAATAGCTTGTATTTGCTAAGCAAAAGCGAGCGACTGTAAACGCAACGGTTGCAGGTTCGATTTCCACTTGTGAGAATGAAAAATGTAACATTTTCATTTCTTCGCTTTTTTAATTGAGGTAAAGCGCGACGTAGATTCTCTTAACTCAATAATATCTCAAGAATTCAAAGTAAATTAGAAAAACAGAGAGTTTTAATACTAAATTCCCAGGATTCTTCTGCCTACCTAGTCTACTATGTGTGGGATACAGTGTGAAGCTAAAAAATAAAAATTAAAATTAACTATTACTTTAACTATTTTGAGTAGAGTATACACACTCCGTTTACCACGTTCCGCTTAAATATTAAAGAGCACATTTCAACGCCACGTTTTACCGTAAACGGGCCCCGAATGAGATTGAATCCACACCTGTTGCGTTTTACAGCCACTGGCGTCCATAGCTTCACGATGGTCACATTTTGATTTAAACTTGGTTTTGTTGTGTCAAAATTTTATACAGTATTTCAGTAGAATCAGTTAAGTATACCTGAAAGTAAGCAATAGTCGTGTGTTGTCTCTACACAATTGAATGTTTAAATTATTTCGTTATTTATGGTATATAAGACAAAGCACAGTGTTAGGTTACGAAAATAAACACGTAAATTGCTCCATATCTTGAACTCTTCATGTCTTTTTTGTTTCCGGTTGGTTGGTATATTTTTGTAAAGTATGAAATGAACATTGATCGGTCTGTCAGTAAAGTTCATTAAATATTTGCGGTTAGGTAGTGGGGTCCTCGAGGTCGAGTGTAAATTAAATGTTATGGTGTTTAAGGGCTAGAAGAATCTTTCCGAAGGTGATTTTCTGAGTTTGGATATCCTGCGCTCCTTCGTGCCATGCTTGTTGGTTACGTAATAGGTACCCTTATTGCCTCCAAAAAAGTATTATGTTATAAATATTTACTTATATTATAATTACTCGAGACTGTAAACGCGACGGTTGTGAATGATGGCTTCGAATCGAACGGGAACGAAATATTTAATATTTTCATTTCCCCGCTCTAATGATGATCGCGGCGTAGAACTCCACCACATAACACGCAATACAGCGGAAGTGTCTTAATGGGGAATCGAGTGAGTTAACACTAGGATCGAACGTACAACCGTCGCGCTTGATCCGTTCCACTGTACCACAACACAATATATAGATAAATAGTATAACTATATATATGAAAAGAATATTTTATTAGGTTACGAATATATTTTAAATCTCACGTTGCACGTATAAACAACTTTTAACTACAAAAACTGGGTTACTAAAGCTTATTAACAATCCTTTCCATTCCATTATCTAGTAGAAACTAAATTTATCCACTACTTTAATTGATAGAGTTATACTAATTTAACTGTACAATACTATATATATATATATATATATATATATATATATATATATATATATATATATATATATATATATATATATATATATATATATATATATATATATATATATATATATATATATATATATATATAT